>CAVNYN010203295.1:0-65793 GCA_963692815.1 Nyctanthes arbor-tristis | reverse complement strand
TACAGAGCTCACAGGAGATCCTAACACAGCTAAGTACAGGGCTAATATATCACCTTCGCGTGGCTTGGACAGAACGTGAGGTGTGGCTAGATGTTTCTTGAGTGCTTCCAATGCCTTCTGGTAGGCTTCAGTCCATTGAACATTTCGGTTCCCCCGCAAGATATCAAAGAAAGGTTTACACTTGTCTATTGAACGGAAGATGAAACGGCCAAGTGCCGCTACTCTTCCTGTCAAACCCTGAACCTCTTTTATCCATATAGGTGGGCGCATATCAATTATTGCTCTAATCTTATCAGGGTTGGGGTCAATGACCCGCTGGTTTACTAGGTAACCCAAGAACTTCCCAGAGCCGACGCCGAATGAACACTTTGTAGGTTCAGCTTCATCTTGTATGTGCGCAAGGTGGAACATTTGATGTAAATGAGAAATGTGATCCGTCGCTAGGATACTCTTAACCAGCATGTCCTCAACGTATACCTCTAATGATTTGCCAATGCAATCCGTAAAGATCTTATTGACAAGCCGCTGATAGGTTGCACCTGCATTCTTCAACCCAAATGGCATCATGCGATGGTAGTTAAGCCCCCGTTCGTTAACGAAGGAGGTGTGTTGATGATCAGGCTCATACATGGGGATCTGATTGTACCTTGAATACGCATCCATAAAGCTCAAAAGTTCATGCCCAGCGGTTGCGTCTACCATATGATCAATCCTCGATAAAAGGGAAACTGTCCTTAGGGCACGCCTTGTTGAGATCAATAAAGTCAATGCATTAGTGCCAAGACCCGTTGTTCTTCCGCACTAAAATAGGGTTAGCTACCTACACCATGTACCTTAACTCTCCGGTAAAGCGGTTCCCAAGAAGCTTAATGACCTCGGCTGCTAGGGCTTCGTAACGTTCCCCATTCAACGCCCAGCGTTTCTGCTGATTTGGCTTCACATCTGGATCAGCATTCAAGCTATGACATGCCAGCTCTGATGGGATTCCCTCCATGTCCTCATAGGACCATGTAAACACATCAAGATTCTCCTTTAAAAAAGAAATTAGCTCTGATCGAATTGGCTCTTTGAGGTCCATCTTAATCCTTAACTGAACATCTAGTCTTTCATCATCCAACGATACCTGGACCAGGGCTTCAGTCGGTTTTGCTCTGGTCTCCCGGCGGCTCTCAAGTCTCGGAGTAAGGGGATCGTTGTTTTCTTCGAGTTCCAGCTTACGCTTAAGAGTAGCAACTTGCCTGGGAAGAACATCTAAGTTGCGCTCTCTGGTCATCTGTTGGTTGCCCCGTACTACCCCTACGCCGTGAGTTGTTAGAAATTTCATAATGTAATGATAGATGGATGTTGCTGCCTTGAGCTCTGATAAGATAGGCTGCCCCAGAATAGCATTGTAGTTGGAGTTCACATCAATCACTATAAAATCTGCCAAGGTCCGGCATACCGTTGGTTCCTCTCCCAGTTTAACCATAAGAGTGACTTGACCCCTGGAGTTACAGACTGCCTGTGAAGCCTTGAATCATTCCCTGATAAGGTCGTAGATACCGGTTTTCCAGTCCCATCCGTTCATAACTTTACAAGAAAAGGATATTCACAGCACTTCTATTGTCAACCAAAGTACGATGAATTCTGACCCCGGACATCCGCATCAACTTCCTTGAATCCCTCGCGATTTCCTTGGGAGTCGTGCCAAATGTGGCCAGTTGGTAGCTGGTGCAAGCTACTTTGACCAGCCGTCGCCTTTGATTCCGTGAACTCTCAATAGTTTGATTCCCTCCGATCAACACATAGATGTCGGCGACAGGTAACCGTGGAACATCGGGTTGTGGCTTGTGGTGTACCAGAGGTAATTCCCTGGGCGTCTGATGCCCCTGTCCTGCTACATATTCACTCATGTGACCCCTGTCAATCATGTGCTGAATCTCATGTTGTAGGTCACGGCAATCATCTGTTTCATGCCCTATTGATCAGTGGTACTTGCAATACTTGCTGGGATTGAGCTGGGAAGGGTCTTTCCTAACCGGTCGGAGCCTGGCAGTAAATGTTTGTCCCAGGAAGACATTAGAATTATTTTCTAACAACTTTTTCTAACAACTTTTCAAACAATCTGACAGCTTGAAATTAACGGTAAAGTGCGGAAGTTCTTATAAAATAACAAAATTTGTTCTTTATACAAATCCCAAAATCAAATATATTAAAGTCTTGATGATAAAATCTTAAATAAAGCTGAAATTAATAAATGACTGTCCAATAATCAATATCCACCACCATATGCGTTACCAGCTCCAAAATCTGAAAAATTATCCATTTATGAAAGGGGTGAGTATTTCATAGAAATACTCAGTAGGTTCAGCGCATATAATAGTCAACTTAAATAGTAATAACACACATAACCATGTAATTAATTTCTCAGATACAATATCTCAATTCTCAGATAAAATTGTATATTCAAGATGCATGTTCTCATGCATTTAATATGTAAGTTCTCATGCTTAAACAAAATATTCTCGTTCTTTGTATAACATAATTAATCTCATGCATAATGCATAATTCTCATTATTATGATAATGCATATAATTGCCACAGAAGTTAACTAGAAATGCGCAATTATAAAAGAAAGAACCTACGTCGAATAAGCTTTTCGAGTTTGAGTAAAAGTCTTGAAGTCGTTCAATTACAATCGCGCCTCGTCTAGTCAAAAGAAAATAAATTATCTTATAATTGTGAAAATAATTCTTTATGGAAAAGAAATATAAACTGTAGGGACTAAATTGAAATTCTAAAATAGTTTAAGACCAGGGCTAAAAAGGCAAATGCTAAACTTTGGGGCTGAAAGGTAAGACTGGAAATTGAAATCCTTAAATGACCAAGCTTAAAAGTACAAGGACTCATTTGTGAGTGTACAAAGCTTGGGGACATGAGGTGCAAAAATCATTTAATAAAACACCAAAAGCTTTGACTTTTTACTTAGAATTTGGCAGAATCAAACAAAACAAGGGAATGAAAATTCTGGGAAGAATTCCGGTGGGTGCGACGGAAATAAAATGGAAATCGACGCCAGCGAAGGAAAATTCGAACCGAAGGAGTGATGGAACTTGACTTGCTACGCTTCTAGATGTACGGGTAAGACTTGGGAAGGGATCACAGTGAGTTTAGGGCTGGTTTTTGATAGTGGCAGTGGTGGTGTTGTGGTGGTCGAATGACAATCCGGCAACGACGAAGCTTAAGAGAATCCTACTGGCTCCAATCAATGAGGTAAGTTTGTGTGATGATTTGAAGGCTTTTGCTTTGTGGAGGAGAAGGATGAGTGAAGGTCCTATATATACTAGTATTGGGGATGATGACGAAGGAAATGGAATTAACTTTGGGAGCAAGAAGTGTGATTGAGTGCAAAATAAAGGGAAGATATGCTGGATTCGTTAGATGTAAAAGGCATTAATGGGGTGGCAGATTAGAAAAATTCCAGGGATTGTGATGAAGAAGATGAACTGCAGGCACGTTGGTGGAAGAGGGAGGGCTAAATGGGCTGGGCTAGGAGTCTGAATTGCTTGGGCTGAGTTGTTGGGCCGAAAGTACTGTTAAAAGAATAAGAACTGAGGATTTAAGTAAGTTATTGGATGATCAAAACTTAATAAATTAATTTGGACCAAAAGAAATTATTATGATTTGGGTTTAAAATAAATTGGAAATGACTAGAATTAAATCAGACTTTATATTTAGTACTCAAACTAGACGAGCGCGAGTATAGAATTTGTATTAGTTAACCGGGGGATTATAACGACTTTACAAAAAAGCGCTTAAAATTTTTGTTAGAAGTTTTTGGTCGCTTCAATCTTACCCTCTTAAAAAAAATTTTGTCCTCAAAATTTAACTTACTATATCTATGACATCAGGATACTTGGGTAGGATATCTTCTTCTTTCTCCCAAGTAGCCTCGTCTACCCTATGTTTGTCCCACTGTATTTTTGCAAAAGGGACCTCTCGTCTCTTGACAGTTTAGTGCTTTCTTTCTAAAATACATACTTGCATCTCATTATAAGTCAAGTCTGTTCTCACATCCACTGACTGGGTACTGACTATATGGCTTGGGTTGTGGATATATTTCTTAAGCATAGATGCACGATGAAAACCCAAAAACCCGAACCCGATGAAAACCCCCCCCCCAAACGGGGCGGGGACGGGGCACAAATCTGTGCCCCGTTTCAGATTTGGGGCGGGGTCGGGTTTGGGGTGCCCCGCCCCGACCCGCCCCGAAAACCCGAAATCCCAACTTAATTTAAAAAAAAAAAAATTTGGCGTTGAGGTTGAATCGAACCCTCAACCATCAGTCCAACTTACCCCAACCTTTAACCAACTGTGCTGCCCCTGACTTGTGAATTAGTGCCAACATGTTTTGTAATAACTTAAAAACAAAGTTGAATCCCCAAAAAAAAAAAATAAATAAATATCAGACAACATGTTTTATGTTTTTATTGTGTTATTCAAATTCAATATTAAAAAATTTTAAGTATATAGTTGTAATTATTATATTTTATTGTAAATGTATTATTATACAGGAATCAGTGGTTACTGGGTACTGCATAAATATTGAAGATGAAGAATGAAGGAATATTTTAAAATGTAATTTTATGAATGATTGAGTGTTGCATTATATTTGTTTTCGTTGGAACCTTGGTAAGATGAAATGTTATGTTTAAGATTTGAACTCTGCTTGTAATTCGAACTTAGAATATTTGGTGTTTTGTGTGATTGAATCCTTATAATTTTGAATGTTAGTAATTAGAATCTTTATAATTTTTAATGTTAGAGGGTAAAAATGTGTCTTTTTAAAGGGATATTGGGTAACTAGGATATAGGGATTTTACCCAAAAAAAAAAGAAAATCGGGGCAAATGTCGGGGATTTTCCTATCCTCGATCCGCCCCGACCCTGCCCCGCCCCGACTCACTCGGGGATCGGGGCGGGGTCGGGGCGGGGACGGGGAAGGCCAAACCCGACCCCGACCCGCCCCGTTGCCATCCCTAGTGAAACACACTATGCACTGCAGATAATTCTGGTGGCAGAGCCAATCGATAAGCCACATTTCCAACTTTCTCAAGTATTTCGAAAGGCCCAATGAATCTAGGCCTCAACTTTCCCTTTTTCCCAAATCGCAAGACACCTTTCATGGGAGCCACTCTAAGAAACACTTTATCTCCGACTTGATATTCAATATCTTTTCTTTTCTTATTAGCATAACTCTTTTTGTCGGTCTTGAGCTACCTTGATTCTCGTTCTAATTTTATCAACATTCTTAACCATTTTCTAAACTAAATCTGGTCCTAACAATTTTCTTTCACCAACCTCATCCCAGTAAATCGGAGAACGACAACGTCGACCATACAAAGCTTCATACGAAGCCATGCCAATAGTTGCCTGATAACTATTGTTATAGGAAAATTCCACCAATGGTAGATGCCTTTCCCATTTGCCTCCCATATCTAGTGTGCAAGATCTTAAAATGTCTTCTAACACTTGGATAGTCTGTTCAGACTGCCCATTCGTCTGTGGGTGATAATTTGTATTGAAATTTAACTTGGTCCCCATACCCGTCTAGAGGTTTCTCCCAAACCTCGAAGTAAACATAGGATCTCTGTTTGATACAATGGACGCTGGCACCTCATGGAGTCGGACAACCTTTCTAACATAAATCTATGCAAGTTTATCCAAACTGAAAGTCGTTCGAACGAGTAGAAAATGAGCCGATTTGGTAAGTCGATCGACTATAACCGAATTGGCGTCGTGACCTTTGGGCGATTTCAGGAAGGCTGACCACAAAATCCATGGAAATTTTCTTCCAATTCCATTCAGGGATTTCGAAAGGATTCAATAGTCCTAAAGGCCTCTGATGTTCTGCTTTAACTTGCTGGCATACTAGGCATTTCGATACAAACTCTGCGATGCTCCCTTTCATGTTTCTCCACCAGAACATATCACGCAGATCTCTGTACATCTTCGTCCCACCAGGATACGCTGCATATGGGGTATAATGAGCTTCACTCAAGATCTCATTCCTAATGGGGTCGTTGTTTGGGACGTCAAGTCGCCCTCTAAACATCAAAGCATCGTCTACTGAAACTTTGAATCCAACTCTCTTATTAGTTCTGATATCAGCTCGCATTTTCTCTAGAAATTTGTCACCTTTCAGTGCTAGCATAATCCGATTCCTTAGATCAGGCTTGATTGTTAAGCTTGCTAGCCTACCAGACCCTTGAATAGCCAAAGTCGTCACTTCAATCTGTAAATTCTGAAAATCACGAATCAACTGCTCCTATACCGTACCCAGAGCTGACAGTTGACCCGTGCCTTTTCGGCTTAAGGCATTAGCCACCACTTTAGCTTTACCTGGGCGGTAATGTATGGTGCAATCATAATCTTTCACCAACTCTGACCACCATCGTTGCCTCACATTTAACTCTTTCTAGGTGAAGAAGTATTTCAGGCTCTTGTGGTCGGTGTAAATTTCGCACTTGCTCTCATATAAGTAGTGACGCCAAATCTTCAAAGCGTGCACTACTGCAGCGAGTTCCAAATCATGCATCGGATAATTCTACTCATATTGCTTCAATTGCCTTGACGCATAAGTTATCACCTTCCCTTTTTGCATCAGCACACAACCCAACCTGAGTTTAGATACATCACTGTAGATGATAAAGCTATTCAAACCATCAGGTATAGCCAAAACTGGCACCGTTACCAATTGGTCCTTCAACACTTTGAAGCTCTGCTCGCACTTATCAGACCATTGGAATTTAATAGGCTAAATCATTAGAGAAGCCTTCAATAAATCTTCGGTAATAACCGACTAATCCAAGAAAGCTCCTGACTTCTCCAACATTAGCAGGTTTTGGCCAACTCATTACCGCCTCCACCTTAGAAGGATCCACTTCGATTCCTCTAGCTGTCACAATGTGTCCCAAAAAGCCAACTCGTTCTAGCCAAAACTCACATTTCTTAAATTTGGCGTATAACCTCTCTTCTCGCAGGACCAACACAGCCCTCAAGTGGCCTTCATGTTGCTCTACATGCCTTGAATATATCAATATGTCATCAATGAAAACGATGACAAATTTATCCAAGTATTGATGGAAAACCCTATTCATTAGGTCCATGAACGTCGCAGGGGCATTAGTCAGACCAAATGGCATTACTGTAAACTCATAATGCCCATAGCGGGTCCTAAATACCATCTTGGGTATATCCTCCATCTTAATTTTCAGTTGGTGATATCCTTACCTAAAATCGATCTTTGAAAATATATCGACACTTTTCAATTGATCAAATAGATCCTCAATCCGCGGGAGTGGGTATTTATTCTTTAATGTTAGTTTGTTCAACTCCCTATAATCAATGCACATCCTCATGCTCCCGTCTTTCTTCTTTATAGACAGGACATGAGCTCTTCATGGTGATACACTAGGCCTGATAAATCCTTTCTCTAATAATTCCTCCAACTGTATCTTCAACTCTTGCTACTCCTTAGGTGCCATTCTATATGGAGCTTTAGAGACCGGTGCAGCTCCTGGTGCTAGATCAATTGTAAATTCCAATTACCGTTCAGGCGGGATGCCATGTAGGTCATCTGGAAATACATCAGGGTACTCTTGTACCACTGGTACCCTACTTAGAACTACCTCCCCAGAGGTCGCATTTTGCAGACTCACCAAATACCCCTGATAGTCATTCTTTGACATCAGCTTCTCTGCTTTCATATTCGAGATAAGATAGGGTAGCGCCTTAATCTTGGGCCCATAGAATTGAAACTCCTCTCCTCCAAGTTTACGAAAAGTCACTTCTTTTTCATGGCAAATTATTGTTGTGTGGTTCTTACTTAGCCAGTCCATACCAATTATGATGTCAAAGTCTTTCATATCAATTACATATAGATCCGCTCCTATAACCATTCCATCAAAATTATACGTACTGCCCTAGCTATCTTGTTGGTGTCTATAGTCCCTCATGATGGCAAGCTAACCTCAAGTATATTATCAGTATTTTCACCTACCATGTTTATTCTAGCTAGGCATGTAGTGGATATGAAAGAGTGGGTAGCACCAGAATCAATTAGGATATAAACAAGGATACTAGAGACAGTTAGTATACCTGCAACAACATCTGGGTCTTCAGTAGCTTCCTCATGGGTCATAGCGAATACTCTAGCCTTGCCTTTCTTAGCCTGTTCTGTATTCTTATTCTACACTGGATTCTTCTCTAGCATACTACGACATTCGTTTGCGAAATGGTCAGGTTGCCCACACTTATAGCACACCCGCTTGCCCCACAAGCATTCTCCTCGATGAATGTTCTTACACTTGGGGCATTGAGGAATTGTGCCACCAGTTTGACCCCCACTTGGTCTGGTGTTTGGCTTTTTATTCTGATGCTGGCCCTTGTTTTGATTTTGTTCAGGCCACTTCCTCTTCATTTGATTATTGTGAGGTTGCTGCCCTCCAAATCTGACTCCTAAAAAGGCAACTGGTTGAGCTTTCTTCACTACCTTCCGATAGGTAGGTAGCTCAAGAACACTCACAATCTGCCTAATCTCCGGGCATAGACCCCTCTCAAAATGCCTCACCTTCTTTTCACCTGTCTCAACCAAATGCGAAGCATAGTGCGAAAGCTCTGCAAACATTCTTTCATAGTCAGTTAAGTCCATATCTCCTTGGACCAAGCTAAGAAATTCCATCTCTTTAAGATCCCTGAGAGCCTGGGGAAAGAACTTTTCAATAAGTTCAGTCTTGAACTGACTCCAAGTACAGTTATGCTATTCTTCTTCAGTCCTTGTACGTGACACTGAGTCCCACCAATGGCTAGCTCTTATGACCAGCATAAACTCTGTGCACAAAACTTTTTGATCTTCAGGGCAAGAGATGTGCTTGAATATTTTCTCCAGAGTCCTCAACCATTCCTCAGCAGCCAAAGGATTATTACCGCCATCAAAAGTGGGTCGGCGGTATCTCCGAAACTGCTCAATTACCGACACTGTTGGAGCAGCTTAAGGAGCTACTGGTGTGCCGAAGCTTGTGCTTGAGCCTGAGCCTGTCCTAGTTCTCGGACAGCTTGCAATAAGTCTCTAATGATGTTAGCTTGGTTGTTGCGTGTCATTTCCTTTACAAAATAAATATTAACAAAATTGTGACGTCTTGAAAATAGTCTTGAAAATACGCACAACCAAAAATAGTAATAACATAGGATAAGCTCAATGTAGAAAATGAAAAGATCTTTTATTAATAATTTAAGAATCCTTCAATGAGGGAATAACAATAATGAAATGAAATACAACTAGGCAACTGAAAGGAAATAGCTACTACTATATCTAAACATCATCATCACTATCAGTAACACAAGACTCTGGCTCAGACACCATCTCCGGTTCAGGCATCTCTTCCTCTTCCTGCTCAGGCATCTCTTCATCAGTCATCTCAATGGGTCCTGACATCTTTTCTTTCGGTTCATCCTCTTCTTCTGGATCCTCTTTCGGATCCTCTTCTTCCTGAGCTTGAGCATTTTGTTGCTCCAAAAGATGTTCCAGGAGGGGATCAAAATATGCCACCAATGTCTCACAGTAAAGGCCCAATGTGAGATCTAATTGGTCTACATGATACAAATCCCAATGTATATCACTTGCAACTTTATGCTCTAATCCGGAAAATGTGTCAACCAAATCGTTAACGACATCGGTATCATCTCTATAATACCCCCAGAGAGTAGCCTTCTCCAAAGTTGTGTAGAAGCACTGAACATGCTCTCCAATGGTTTCCTCGGGATTTCTAGAAAATTCTTTGTACGCCATTCTAGTCACAGTAGCAACTCTAGGTTCCCATCCATGTGCCATATCTGTAATCCCAATTATGTAAAATCTATCTTAATAGGGTTCTCTTAATTTCTTAAGTTAAATTTGAGGACTAAAGAAAATATTTAAAAGATATATTATGCTCAAACTTTTCTAAATTCTTTTATCAGATACAATGTCTTTATTCTTTATTTCTCAAAATATCTGGCTCTCTCTAAAAGTATCCAAAAAATAATTTCTAGAATCTTAAAATCTTTCTTTACCTTGGAGCTGGTAGAGCGATGGTGGTGGGTGGATCTCTTTTTTTTTTTTGTAAAATCTGTTGTTTTCTTTCTAATTAATTTGAATAGTGCACAACCATCGGCCAGGTAGGAAGGGGGGTCACGTGGACCGCTTAAGTCCCTTTCCATCTTTAGACAGTTTAGGTCTTATTGACAAAGCCTTTAGTTTCGCGACTATTCATCTCAATTAAAATTCTAACAACAGATAAAATAACAAAAATAATTTTTTTAAAAAAAAATAATTTTTTTTCAAGTCTACAGAAACGTAGACCCGCTCTGATACAAACTGTAACGCCCCGAGTTACCCAGAACGTTAGTTAAATCTTTTTCTAACAACTTTTCAAACAATCTGACAGCTTGAAATTAACAGTAAAGTACGGAAGTTCTTATAAAATAACAAAATTTGTTCTTAATACAAATCCCCAAATCAAATATATTAAAGTCTTGATCATAAAATATTAAACAAAGCTGAACTTAATAAATGACTGTCCAATAATCAATATCCACCACCACACGCGTTACCAGCTCCAAAATCTGAAAAATTATCCATTTATGAAAGGGGTGAGTATTTCATAGAAATACTCAGTAGGTTCAGCGCATATAATAGTCAACTTAAATAGTAATAACACACATAACCATGTAATTAATTTCTCAGATACAATATCTCAATTCTCAGATAAAATTGTATATTCAAGATGCATGTTCTCATGCATTTAATATGTAAGTTCTCATGCTTAAACAAAATATTCTCGTTCTTTGTATAACATAATTAATCTCATGCATAATGCATAATTCTCATTATTATGATAATGCATATAATTGCCACAGAAGTTAACTAGAAATGCGCAATTTTAAATACTTAACTTTTATAAAAGAAAGAACCTACCTTGAATAAGCTTTTCGAGTTTAAGTAAAAGTCTTGAAGTCGTTCAATTACACTCCCGCCTGGTCTAGTCAAAAGAAAATAAATTATCTTAGAATTGTGAAAATAATTCTTTATGGAAAAGAAATATAAATTTTAGGGACTAAATTGAAATTCTAAAATATTTTAAGACCGGGGCTAAAAAGGCAAATGCTAAACTTTGGGGCTGAAAGGTAAGATTGGAAATTGAAATCCTTAAATGACCAAGCTTAAAAGTACAAAGACTTATTTGTGAGTGTACAAAGCTTGGGGAATGAGGTGCAAAAATCATTTAATAAAACACCAAAAGCTTTGACTTTTTACTTACAATTTGGCATAATCAAACAAAACACAGGAATGAAAATTCTAGGATGAATTCCAGTGAGTGCAACGGAAATAAAATGGAAATCGACGCCGGCGAAGGGAAATTCGAACCGGATGAGTGATGGAACTTGACTTGCTACGCTTCTAGATGTATGGGTAAGACTTGGGAAGGGGTGAGTTTAGGGCTGATTTTTGATAGTGGCAGTGGTATTGTTGTGGTGGTCGGATGACAATCCGGCAACGACGAAGCTTAAGAGAATCCTACCGGCTCCAATTGATCAGGTAAGTTTGTGTGATGATTTGAAGGCTTTTGCTTTGTGGAGGAGAAGGGTGAGTGAAGGTCCTTTATATACTAGTATTGGGGATGATGAAGAAGGAAATGGAATTAACTTTGGGAGCAAGAAGTTCGATTGAGTGCAAAATAAATGGAAGATATGCTGGATTTGTTGGATGTAATAGGCATTAATGGGGTGGCAGATTGGCAAAATTCTAGGGATTGTGATGAAGAAGATGAATTGCAGGCACGTTAGTGGAAGAGGGAGGGCTAAACAGGCTGGGCTAGGAGTCTGAATTACTTGGGCTGAGATGTTAGGCCGAAAATACTGTTAAAAGAATAAGAACTGAGGATTTAAGTAAGTTATTGGATGATCAAAACTTAATAAATTAATTTGGACCAAAATAAATTATTAGGATTTGGGTTTAAAATAAATTGGACACGACTAGAATTAAATCGGACTTTATATTTAGTACTCAAATTAGACGAGAGCGAGTATAAAATTTGTATTAGTTAACCGGGGGACTATAATGACTTTACAAAAACGCATTTAAAATTTGTGTCAAAAGTTTTTGGTCGCTACATGGCGTGGTATTCAATAAATGAGTTATGGCCAGTGATTCTGGCTTTGGTTGGTATGGCGGGAAACGATCAGCCATGCGGTTGTCCATTCTCCTGTTATGGTTCCCATTTCAATTGCAAGGCTTGCGCTCCTTATCCTTCTTTTCCAGCTATTTAGTGGACTTATCATCCAGTGTGGTGGCACTGGCCTCTTCAGCTGCTTTGTAATGTTCAGCCCAGCTCAAGAGACCATGATATGTGCTCGGTCTGTCCTCATGAACCGACTACCAGAACCTCGAGTTTCGTAACAATCCGGAAGTGGCTGATAATCTTTCAATTTCTCATCCTTCCCTTGCCTCACGGCCAATAGAGCTTCCTTTGGGTTCATCCAAACTTTCGACCCCATGAAGTTGGCTAGAGACTTAGATGATAAGTCCGGCCACGAGTGAATTGATTCCATCGGAAGTGCCCTGAACCAACGATGAGCCCGGTCTCCCAGTGTAGTGGGTAAGGCCCAGCACATAATGGCTTGACTGACTCCATAAAGTTCCATCTATGCTGTGAACTTGTGGATATGAGTGACCGGGTCTATGGTTCCATCATACACAGCGATGTTCGGGGTCTTAATCTTTTTGTGGTTAAGGTAAGAAAGAATCCAAGTTGCAAAAGGCAACGGGGTCGCGATACTGTTGACTCTCTAGTTCAGCTACCCATTCCCGGAGTCGATTCACCTCCCGCTCGTCTTCTCTATCATGTAGGGGTGGGGGAAATTCGTTCTCCCTTGGACGATTCTATGCTCCATCTGGTTGTGCCCCACCTCGCCTTCTAGCTCCATGTAAGCAGTGAGATTGACTATACTGGGGCCTATCCCTTGGTATAGGAGCAACGCTTTTGCTTACTGACCCTTCGGGACCCAATCGATGGAATACACTCTTCTCATGCCTCACCTCGCCTTTGGGAAGGTCGGCCGGACGATGTTCACCCATGCAACTATGAGAGGAGTCTGGGCGCTGGGTATTTGCACGACGTGCCCCTTGTGCCCTGCCGGTGAGCGCCTACGGTGAGTTGAATTGGCTTCGTCCTTTGAATGTCCTGGGTCCTTTGCCGGTGGTGGAGGTGCTGGTGGCTACTGTTTCAATCGTTCCATTTCCCGATGAAGGAACTTCACTTGAGCTTGAATAGCTCCAATCTCCGGGTTGTTCTGCCCATGTCGATTATCTTCGCCTGCTTCACGCGGTTCCTCTGGGGGAACTTGATTACTCCCTTTCGGGTTTCTTGCGCCAATGCAATGTTTTACCATACCTTTGTTTGGAGGTAAGTGAGTTAGGATGCTGGTATGGACCTTACTCGTCAAAAAGCGAGGCCCTTCCTCTAGTGCCAACTATTGACGTCGAGCCAAGTAGTGAACTCTAGTCAACAATAGATTCGGATCGTGATGATGCGGAGTATTCAGGAATGCTCATTGGTTATGGAACCAGTTAAACGGGAGTTTTATAATCAGAGGACGAGTTCGGAGCTAGATAAATAATCTCCAAAAATGCTCTCTCTAATTTCCTTTTAATAGGCGAAAAGCCCTCTTCCTCAATGGCTCCCCGAGGCCTATATTTATAGGCCCATATTTATAGGTTATACAATTTGTTTGGACATAATCTAGTTCAACATATATTAGGGTACGAGGTTTAGTTAACTAATAACCATTGATAACTACCAACTTCCTCACGTGCTTTGGACGCACCACATAAGCACCTGAACATATAATGAGATCGGCGCCTGTCCTGATCGGACAGAACCTAACCGTCCCCACTCGAGATCGGCCATCATTGTCCCATCTCATTCAAGCCCAAATGAGCCGCACCACGTAGGTTTGCAACCTCAATCGGATCAGACTAACTCCTCTGATCGGTTCACGGCCCGGTCTAGAAATGTGTAGTCCCTTCGCTGATTATCAGACCCCAACATCTTACAAATCTATTTTCTTTTATAATTTTTACTCTTCACAGTCTTCTTCATGTTCCATCAATCAAAAAGAACTTAATAAGTGAAAGTAAATTCACCCCAGAGAACCAAGTTTTTATTGAATTTCACCCGCATTCTTGTTTGTGAAGGATCTAACAACAGGAACTACACTGCTCAACGGGAGTATCCATAGAGGATTGTATCTGTTTGACCTTGCAAAAGCTAGCACCACAAAACCGCCCCTGCAACCTTTTTAAAGTCACCTCCTTTATCTGGCAACATCTCTCAACCTTCAACTCCTCTAGGTTTGTCATCAGAGTCAGTGACTACTGGTCCTTATGTTATTAAGAATGCTGGAAAATTAGATTTATGGCATAAAAGGTTAGGCCACCCTAGTCTCTCTATCATTAAACAAGTATTATCCAAATGTAATGATAGTATTGGAATAAATGAGAATTTCAGTTTCTGTTCTACATGCCAATTAGGCGAAAGTCATAAGTTGCCTTTCCCAATTTCAAATACTATCCATAATGAGCCTTTATGCCTTTTCACTTAGACTTATGGGGTCTATTTTCTATTACATCCATCAACGACTCTCGATATTATGTGAGCTTTGTTGATGATTTTTCACTTTATACATGGATTTATTTCTTGAAATCTAAATCTGAAGGTTTTCAAATATTTGTTCAATTCCAAGCCCAAGTTGAGTTACTCATTAACAAGAAAATTCGCATAGTTCAATCAGATTGCGGAGGAGAATATCGAGCACTGACAAACTTTTTCAAAACTTATGGACTTGTGCATAGAATTTCTTCTCCCCATACTTCAGAACGAAATGGCGTCGTCGAAAGAAAACATAGGCATGTAGTTGAGACAGGTCTAACTCTTATTGGTCAAGCAACAATGCCTCTAAAATTCTGGGATTATGCTTTTGCACTGCTGTGTACTTGATTAACCGAATGCCAACAGCATTCCTCTAGGATCAGTCACCAATGGAGAAGTTATTTAAGGTACAACCAGATTACAATTATTTAAAGGTTTTCAGTTGTGAATGTTTCCCGTTTATGAGGCCTTTTCATAACAAGAAAATGGATTTTCGTTCAATTTCTTGCACTTCCCTT
This sequence comes from Nyctanthes arbor-tristis, assembly GCA_963692815.1. NCBI lineage: Eukaryota > Viridiplantae > Streptophyta > Magnoliopsida > Lamiales > Oleaceae > Nyctanthes > Nyctanthes arbor-tristis. The sequence continues at coordinate 50,547 of CAVNYN010203295.1, read as the reverse complement.
GGATAAGTGACAAGCATAAAGGGTTCAAATGCTTAGCTCCTTCTTGTAAGATTTACATTTCACACCATGTTTGATTTAATCAAACCTCTTTTCCCTTTGCTTCTCCATCTCAAAATCTGCACCAACACCAACTGTAGAAGATCCTACAATTATTGCCGCTGTTGGAGAATACATAGTTGCTCCAACATCTCAAATGACACCTTTTGATGATAAAACCAACCTGTATTGCTCCAATCTAAATATCCTTTACCTCAATCAGATACAAATTCAACAAGTCAACCCCTCTCCCCTGGGTCAGGTTTTAATAATTCTCCTGCACCATTATCTTGTCAGCTACCAACTGAGTCATGTTTCAATAATTCTTCTGCTCCATCCCCATGTGATCCACCACCTATTGTTTTCCATGATACAATAGTTCCATCTAACAGCCATCCTATGGTTACTCAGTCCAAGGCTGATATTTTCAAGCCAAAGGTTTACACTTTAACTAATTATGCTGATGTTGAACCTTCAAATTTTCTGAAGTTGGGCAGAGTGATGCTTGCAAAGCTGCAACGGACCAAGGATCCAATGCTTTACAGAATAATAAAACACCGTCTCTTGTTCCTATGCCTAATGATCGAAAAGTCATTGGTTGTCGCTGGATTTATAAACTCAAAACACATCCTGATGGTACTATTGCTTGCCACGAAGCACGTTTGGTAGCCAAGGGACATTTACAAACTGAAGGATTTGACAATGCTGAGACCTTTAGTCCTGTCATTAAGCCATCTACAATTAGAGTTGTTTTGACAATTGTTTTGGCTTGAGGCTGGGAGGTACGTCAATTGGATGTAAATAATGCTTTCCTCAATGCTATCTTGCATGGAGATGTGTATATGACACAACCTCCTGGATTTGAGGTTCAAAATGACAACACTCCCTTGGTTTGCAAGCTGCACGAAGCATTATATTGCTTAAAACAAGCTCTGCATCTTCATTTTGCTCTTCGACAAATAGGCTTTATTTCCTCCAAGTCAGACCAGTCATTGTTCATAAAGTTAAATGGATCTCACTGCACTTATCTTCTTGTGTATGTCGATGACATACTCATTACTGGGAGGGACTCTTCAACGATTCAATCTCTGATTGTGATGTTGAATAAGAATCTCTCTCAAAGATGTTCGGTGTTTATCTAACTTTCTAGGTGTTGAAGCTACTTATACGACGCATGGGGGATTATTTTTATCACAAAGAAATTACATTACTGATCTTCTTACTCGAGCTAAGATAACCAATGAAAAGCCGTTCTCTACTCCGATGGTTACTAGCTCACCTTCGTCAGCAAAACAGGGTGAAGCCCTTGAAAATCCAACACTCTATCGCTGTATCGTAGCATTGTTGGGTCACTTCAATTCCTTACAATCACTCGTCCAGAGATCTCTTACAGCGTGAATAAAATTTGCCAATTTCTTCAACATCCACTAGATATGCATTGGAAGGCTGTGAAAATGATTTTGTGCTACCTCAAGGGAACAATTGATTATGGACTATTTTTTCCCACGTCCGATTCCTTAATCTTACACGTCTTTTCTGTGTCGATTGGGCTACTGACCCAGATGACAGGCGCTCCACCTCAGGTTTTTGTATCTATCTTGGAAAGAGTTTAATTACATGTAGTTCTAAGAAACAACATACGGTCTCTGGCTCAAGTACATATCTCGAATATCGCCGATCTTGCCAATGTTGTTGTTGAAGTTGTATGGTTACAATCACTTCTTTGCGAGCTTCAAATTTCACAACCAAAAACCCCCAATCATTTGGTGTGATAATCTGAACACTGTCAGTGTAAGTGTTAATCCAGTTCTACACTCAAGGTCAAAGCATATGGAAGATCGGATCATTACTTTGTTAGAGAAAAGGTCAATGACAAATCCTTGCTTGTTAAACATGTTCTTGCATATCACCAGGTTGCAGATATATTGACAAAGCCATTTTCATTTCCCAATTTTTCAAGACTTCGTACCAAACTAAATGTTGCTTTTAAAGCCACACTTAACTTGCGGGGGATGTCAAAAAATGACTGAAATCACAATCTGTAAAGGTAGATAAAATCTGTAATTGATTTGTAATATATTCTTCTAATCTGTAAACTGATCTTATTAGTCTCTGTATAGGATAAGTGAATATTCTGTCACTTGTATTGTTTTGGCTATTTAAGCCATACAATCAATGATGAAATATCACCTGGCTTCCAAGTAATTCAATCATCTGTCTTTTTGCCTGTCCATCTCTCTTCATTCTCGCAAAACCTCCTCCACAGCAGCCACCTTAGTTTGCAAATAGGGACCCAGAGCCAATTGAGGAGGGGGCACACCATAGAGAGCTTCAAATGGGGTTCTCTGAATAGCTGAGTGGTAGGTGGTATCGTACAACCATTCATCCAAGGGCAGCCATCTAACCCAAGCCTTGGGTTTGTATCCAGTCATGCACCTTAGGTAAGTCTCTAAACACTGGTTTAATCTTTCTGTTTGCCCATCAGTTTGAGGATGGTAGGCCGAGCTAAGTTGGAGTTGAGTTCCCAACAGTTTGAAAAGTTCTGCCAGAAGGCACTAGTGAAAATTTTGTCCCTATCAGTGACAATACTATGGGGTAAACCATGTAGATTGCAAATCTGATCCAAAAAGACCTATGCCACCTTCACTGCTGTAAAGGGATTACTCAAGGCTAGGAATTGGCCATACTTGGTCAGCCTATCAACCACCACCAAAATTACTGACTTCCCTTCAGAAACTGGCAGACCTTCAATGAAGTCCATGGTGATATGGCTCCAAGAATAAAGAGGTTCTGGTAGTGGTTGCAAAAGTCCTGGGTATCTGATATGCTCTCTCTTACTTTTCTGGCACATATCACAATGCAGCACAATTTTTTTTATTTCTTTATTCATGCTAGGCCAAAAGAAATGTTGCTTCGCTCTGTAGATGCTAGCTTGCACCCGAGAATGGCCTCCTTCTTGTGAATCATGAATACATCTAATTAGCTTTTGTCTGATATTTCCTCCTGTTTCAATATACAATATGCCCTTTACTTTCGATCTCTATTGCAGTAGATAAACTCAGGTATGGAATTTGGCTCTAGCAGTAGGCCTTGAATTCTTTCATGGTCGCGTGTCAAATACGTCAAAATAATAAATACATTACTCAACTAAAACTAAAATAACTTGTCGAAGCGGAGAGTAAGGGTCCCACAGAGAACGTTGGATAAATTTAAGTGCTCGTGTCAACTAGTGAAAATGGGGGGTTTTTATGATATTGAACTAAAATTAATAAAAACAAAAGAAGAAAGCAAATAACAAACATTCACAAAGATAAATAAGAAAATAAACGTTCACTCCAGTTCTTGGTTCAGTTGTGCACTTCACATAAAATATAGTAATCAATAACAACGGTATTCCTACTTCCTTATAAAACTATCAACTCTAGGCAACAAGGAGTTCTGCTACCCGGATTTTCCCTTAATTATATCTAATCAAATTAAACTCTTCAATTAGACCTAATCATTTGGACAACCCAGAATAAACTCTCTGGATTTAGAACAACGATTGCATGAAGAATTAGGAAAATAAGTTAATCTAAACAATAAATTCACAAGATCGATCTATTTAACTTACGTTGTGCTAGCCCTAACGATTAACACTCATTAGTTGCTACTCAAGAATTAGGAGAAACAACAATGAAGGATTGAATTCTCAAATCTAGCAATAGAACAATAATCATTTAACGTAGTAGGCCTAAACTACGTCAAACAATCAATATTCATAATCATAGAAAATAGAATAACAAGCAATTCCACAAGAGAGAAAGAATCAAGGTTACTATAATTGATTAATTAAGAATAAGAAGTAGCAACAGCATCCCCTTGAGCCGGAGGAAGGGAAAAGCTAGTCTCGAGTGCTTACTCGGGAAAAACTTCCTCCAACTTGTCTTTGATGAAAAGAAAATAAATCTATGAAGTTGTGTACCTGGGGTTCTTTAAGATATGACCCTTATATAGGGTCTAAAAACCCCTAAGAAAAAGCCTAAAAATCATGTACAAACTGAACTACAAAAGGAGTTCTAAAGGAACAAGGAAAATAAAAGAAAAACTGCGAAACGGGATGGTGCGGCCGCATCCGGTGGGCAGGGCACCCACCCTAAAGGTTTTGCCACTATTTGCTGGTGCTGTGCGGCCGCACAGCTTCATGCCTTTTTTTCCTTCTATTTCGGTCCTTCTGGTTTTAATACTTGATGTCTTAGTCCGCCAAGCTCCAAAATCATCGCAATGTGCGCTCGTTCTTGGTTCTTTTTATTTATTTCCTTTTTCCTATAACAAATAAACAAACCATATATAAATAATCATTTTAATATAATAAAACACATGATAAAATATGAGTATGAAGAAATTAAACAATTTAATAAAGCACCTATCATTTCACTAGCATACTGATCTCCTTCATAGCTAGCTACAACCTCCTGAACCCAAGCTGGAGTAACTTAGGTAATGGCTGCACAATCACCTTCCACTTCTTCCCTTCTAGAAAGAGCATCTGCTACAATATTCTCTATTTCCTTTTTATACTGGATTTCATAACTTAAACCCATAAGCTTTGTCAGCCATTTATGCTGCAATGGGATGGTAATCCTCTGTTGCAGCAAGTATTGTAGAGACTCGTGATCAGTTCTGATTATAAAGAAGTGTCCCTCCAGGTAATGCCTCCATTTTGAGACAGCAGTCACTAGTGCCAATAGCTCTTTTTCATAGAAAGATAGCCCCAAATTCCTTAGTTTGATGTTCAGACTCATATTTGTTATTGGTCTCTTCTTCTGCATCAACATAGCCCCTACGCCTCCACAGCAAGCATCCGTTTCAATTTTAAAAAGAAGGGTGAAATCACGCATAATCAGTACATGAGTGGTGCACATGGCTGCCTTGAGTTGATTGAAAGCTGCTTTTAACTCAGCTGACCAGTGGAAAATGTCTTTCTTCAACAAGTCTATAAGCGGTTTAGCCAATGTTCCATACCCTTTTACAAACCGTCTATAGTAGCTAGTAAGGCCTAGGAAACCCATTAGCTGCTTGAGAGTAGTCGGTATTGGCCAATTTTTCATAGCTTCAATCTCTTTTGGATTAGCTGATACTCCTTCAACACTGACGATATGCCCTAAGTATTCCACAGTCTGTTGACCAAAAGCATACTTGCTAGTGCTTTCCTCAAATGTACACAGTGGTTTTCAAAATTGTTGCTGTAAATCAGAATATCATCAGAGAATACCAGGACAAATTTCCTTAAGTATTGTTGAAACACTTTATTCATCAAAATGTGGAAGGTAGCTGGAGCATTGTAAGCCCAAAAGGCATCACTTTGAACTCATAGAGGCCCTGATGTGTCTTGAATGCTGTCTTATAGATAGCCAGCCCTGAGGTCAATTTTAGAAAACACTGCTGCCCCACTCAACTCATCTAACAATTCATCTATCATAGGCATTGGGTACATATCCTTGACAGTCATGCTATTCAACTGCCTATAATCTACGCAAAACCTCCATGATCCATCTTTCTTCTTGACAAGTAGCACCGGAGAGGCATAAGGACTGCTACTTACTTGAATGATTCCAGTTTCTAGCATCTCATTAATCAGCTTCTCAATTTCAAGGCCTTAGTTTGAAGGATTGTGACCCTTCTTTTAATATGATTTGATGTTCATGCTCTCTTTTGGGGGGGGTAGGCCAGTTGGAGTGGAAAATATTTCCTCAAAGTCTGACAAAACTGGTTGCAAATCCTCTGGAACTTTTGTCAACTCTTCTTCTGAGACGGAATACAATTGTGCAATTATGCCATATTCATGTTTCTGTAACCCGTCCCCAAATTGCTCAGCTTCCATCATGTCTAGGCTGCCCTCACAATCTCCTTGGAAAGTAATGACTTCTCTTTCATATACAAAACTCATTCAGCCTTCCTTATAATCACTGGTTACAGGTCCAAACTGACTCAACCAATTAATTCCTAAGACTATATCACTTCTCCCCAGCCTTAATGTCATCAGGGGGTACTGGAATTCATAGCCTTGCATTTCCCATTTAGCTGGTTGTGTTAGAGCTTTTTACATCTTACCCCATTAGCCACCCTAACCACTATAGTCCTATCTGAATCCAGTTGGTACCTAATTTTCTGAGCCAGTTGCTCATCAATAAAGCTGCGAGTACTCCCTCCATCTATCAATATGGAAACCTTTCTGCCTCTTATGGTTCCTGTTATTCGGATGGTCTTAGGCTCAGTGCTTCCAAATAAAGCATTCAGGGAAATTTGCATCTCGTCAGTTTCTACTTCTCCTTTTTCTTCTCCTGGATTCTCAACTGTATCTTCCATATCACTCTCCTCCACCACAATGTAGTTAATCATTCTGTTTTTTGCAAACATGACCAGGCTGTATTTCTCATTGCATTTGAAACACAGCCCTAGACTCCTCCTGGTTTGGATATCTGTTGGGTGATGGTTTTATATTTTTGGGAAGTGTTGGTTTGGCTGTTATATGAAGGTTTTTGTAGAGGGGTGGTGATCTGGCTGGGAAATGTAAGTGTTGAGGGGTTTAGGTGATATGTAAGTTGGTTTGCGTATCATTGGTGGCTTGATTGTGAATTTGGATGCTTTAGCTTGGGCTGTGAGAGAGGTTTATTGTAGTTGGGAAAGATCAAAAACTTTTTGCAGAGTTGTGGGTTCAAACATTTGTATTTGTGCCTTAATCTCCTCTTTTTGTGGGTTCAAACATTTGTATTTGAGCCTTAATCTCCTCTTTCAATCCACTAATAAACACCTCCACATAGTAACCCTCAGGTAGTTGGGGTAAAGCCATCATACATTGAGCCTTGAGTTCTTCAAATTGCTCTACATACTCAGCAATACTGCCTTGCTGTTTGATTTTGCATAATGCCCCACAACGCCCTCTCTAGTTTTCTAAGCGAATCTCTTACATACAGCAGTAGTGAATTGCTCCTAACTAGCTGTGGGATTGTCAGACAAAAATCCATTGAACCAGGTGTCAGCCCTCCCTTTCAAATACAACTGGGCCATGCCAATCTTCATTTCATCAGGTGTATTATGGAGCATAAAATAGAGTGAAACCTTCCTAAGCCACTCCCTTGGACTATATCCATCAAACACAGGAAAGTCAAGTTTGGGTGTTAGAGGAGCATACTTGATTTCAGTTTGGCCCATAGTTGGTGTATAAGAGGATGCAGCTGCTACATTTGCTTGCCCAGATGTATTAGGGTCTCTTGGTATAGGACCTGATCCTAATATGCCTGGGCCTGCACCGTAGGGTGTGGCAATTTCATCCACTTTCTTCCCACGTTTATCCACAGCTTCTGGGGATGGCTCACAGTTCAACTTTGTGGCTATTACACTCATCATCTTCCTCAATTCTATAATAGCCTCATCCACTGCCCTCTATCTGCACTCGCCCACTTCTACTGCCTCTTTCACCTCCAGGCAATTTTGCTTTACAATTTCTTTCAATTCCTCAACTCGCTCCTCAGATTTGGCCAGGTTATCATCAATTCTATCACTCATGGCTTTCATTTCTGCTTCACACTTCCTCGATAGCTCCTCCGCATCTTGATTTTTCGTCATTCGGATGGCAACCTGGCTCTCATACCAATGTCACAGTTGATCAAAAACTGTGATTTTAATCTCACTCGAATCAACACTCAACCACAAAACTCAACTGGATTCAATAAGCTCAGCTGAGGATTTCCATTAACAATGCAAACAACTTACAAATTCAGAAGGAAATTGGAGATGAGAGAAGAATTACAGATTGGGAAAAGAGATGAGGAAGTCAGTTAGAGAGAGAAGAAAAGAAAATTCTGGATACATGCATATATTAATAAAAATAAGGAATCTGCCTATATATAATCAACGAAATGAAAACGCATTTTACTTAATAAAACGTAATAAGCTTAAGGATATCTTGTGCTACTAAATGATGCCGTTCTCAATCCAATTCAAAATTCAATTTCTGCCGTTGCTCGTCCATTTCCTCTTCTTCCCTTCGCTCCCCATTCTGTAATTCCCTCTCTTCGCTGATCCACGTGACAAAAGGCAATTGTCTTCTCTGTACCTTGAAATTCTTGCTTTAATATCTGTCAAGCTTCTTTGGTTTTTTTAACACCAAAGACATGAGGAAAAATAAATTTTCCAACTCCTTGTTGAATGTATCCCAATGCCATTGCATAGTTCTTTTTTATTTCTTTTTGCAATTTTTCATGTTCTTCATCTTCTTCGGACCGTTCTTTGTTGTACTCGACATCCCAAAGATCATGAAAAATGTTTTCATTTGACTGCTCCAATATTTATAAGAGCATGTTCAATGCATGAGGTCTTCCTCCATGGTCTAAAAAAGAGAGAGAGACCCAAAAAAAAATCGTGGGTCCCATTTTTTAAAGTTTAATCACTTTTATCTCATTTACACCATTTTTTCCTCACTTTTCCTCGCTTGCATCCCTTGTAAGGTCCAAATCTAGACCTTCATCCAAGACTTTCTTACTATTATTTTATCGTTATTTTTGAATTTCTATCAATCTCTCTTTTCTTTTTCACTTTTCCCTCTCTTTTTTTTCCTACACCTCTTTCTACCAAAATTCAATTAAAATAATAATTTTCTCTCTATCTCTTTCTTCTATACCACCCAAAACTTTAGACAACCCCATTAGAGATGCTCTAATATATTCGCCTTCAAAAAGTGAAACTTGTTTGGGGAATATGTAAATAGAGAAACAGCTATAACTGAAACCATTTGAAAATAATTTATTGCTGTGTTGAAATTTCTGTTGAAATTGTTAGCCGGCTACTAGAATTATTTAAATTGATTCCCAAGGTGTTGCTTTCCCCGAATGTGAACAATAATAAATATTGTTGGGAGAAGCTACTGGAATTTTTGGGCTACAATTGCTCGGAATTTTTCAGAGAAGCTTCTTCGATATTTTGTTCAAAGTGGCTCTGATACCAAATTTGTTAGTGTGGGAGTGATATGTTTAAGAAACTTGAATTTTTATTGATACTTGCTATAGCACCCTCTTTGCTTTTTCTTAGATTTCTTGAGTGATACTTCAAGACTAAAACAAGGACCTCTACCATTCTAGATTCATATGGAATACTAGTACAAGTTAACTAATGCTACCTCCATCGGTCCGCTACGGAAACAAGGCCGGGTTTCTTACAGAGCCCGGTCTTTAATCACAGACTGATATTTCACCTGACACACACCACATGGCAGCATCTCATTGGAACGGAGCCCGGCCCTGGTTCCTTAGAAATTTCCCTACCTCCGTCTCAAAAAGATGGTCCAGTTTTCCTTTTTCACCTGTCTCAAAATATGGTCTAATTGCCTATTTAAAAAGTAGTTGAAATATTAGTTCTCTTATATGCTCCTATTTAAAGTGCATTGTTATAAAATAATAGAATTATTAAAGTGAAATAATTAATAAATAAAATGATATAATAGAGAAATTGTGTTAAAATTTATTTTTTCAATAATATTAAATGAACTTTTCTTGATCTATATGAAAAAAGGAATAGGACCATCTTTTTGGGACGGAGATAGCAATTCATGAACTTATATTTTCTAAAACAACACTAAGAAGGGTGGTCTTTAATCTTCCAACACTAACAAGGATGGTCCTTATCTTCGATTGAGATTCATGTTCCCTCCCTCTTCAATTTTCTATGGTAAGTCTTTATTGTAGTGGCCCTTCTATATCTTTTATTTTTGTTGAAGATTACAAATTATATTATTTTAACGGAAAATTCTAACTAGACAAAAAGAGGGACAAAAAATGTGATAAAATTGATATGTGAGTTATGTGATAAGTGTTGATGTAAAAGTGATTTGATGTGTTGAAAACAGAATTATGTCATGTGTCAGTTTTATTAGATTCTTGTATTTGTTTTTGTTCAAATAGCACAACTCTATTTTAAGAATTTCAATATGTCATATGTGCTGTTGGACTATCACTGTGGTGTGTGGGGTTACTTCCTATGCCTCTGGATTACTGGGCTTTTCCCAATAGTTATTATTATAGAGTTGTAATATTACAGTTTAATTTAGTGATTAATGCAAAATCTTTATATATATATATATATATATATTACAGTGAGAATGTAAGGGAGAAGAATTGAACCCTAATAGAAGGTATGAAAAATCAACTTGGCTGTCATCAGATCACATGGGTCGTGGTGCAAAATCTATTAGTTTGTATTACATGGGTAGTATTTGAATTAGTCAGACTCCTATTTTCTTGTAGGAGTAGTTGAGTTTATGGGTTAGTGATTCCTAATTTTTCTGCAAGTTGTTGAGTCCGGATTTGTATTTAAGTATCCTTTTGCCGTTGAATAAAGTCCGTTCGGGTGTACGTTTGAGTGCACTTTAAGTTGTTGTGCAAATTTCTCTTATGGTGCGTTTGATTGCAAATTGTTTTCCATAGAAAATGTCATTTTCAATCTAAATTTTATTGGTTTAATCAAACACATCATTGTTTTTCATGAAAAATATTTTCCATCTTAGACCAAAGGTGGAGATTTATCTTGAAATCAAGGAAAATGAATTACCATGGAGGAGATGGGAAAATATTTTCCATGGAAAATTAATTCCAAGTCCTTTTCCACGGTCCAAGTATACGCACCTTTAGAGTCTAATTCAACGGCTCCTTCATCTCAAACTTGTTTTTTGTTAACATGTAAATGGTATTGGTGGGTTTTTTTCTTCACTTGGTTACATTTTGGGCATTAAAAGAAGTAGCAAGGAGAAAAAAGAAGGTTTCCATCTAATCTTTTTCTTTTATTTCCTTTTCATCGGCTGCCATTAATCCCTTCTTCTGTTCCTTTATTTGCATGCAATTCAATCATCAACTGACGATATTAATAACTAACTTCAGATTGAGAATAGAACTTACATCGTTACTAAGCACTCAATGTTAATGTTTATGGTAAAAGAGCAAATTGCTATCAAGTTTTGTTAATACAAAGAAAGGCAAGGCAGATCCTTGGATCGCAAAAAGCACGTCCAACAAAGCATGTACACAAACTTCCAGTTAGCACTGCTCGGGGTTCTGTACATCTTTGTGCCGATTACACAACATTAAGGTTCCAAATCCTGCATTATGCTGCAGCATATTGCATATTTATCATTCCGTCAAAACTTATTCTGCGTCAAAAGAGTTTGAACAAAAATACCATATTTTACTAGGAAAATAGAAAAACAACAACAATTGGCAAGAATCAAGAGAAAAAGAAAACCAAACATGAAACATAAATCATGAATCAACTAAGCCCTCTCGGGGACTTCCTTAAAGAGGAACCTAAAAGTGAGGAGATAACAGTAAAGCTGGGCGTCGGTTGGATCGGGTCGGGTTTGAGCCCAACCCGAACCCGACCCGATATGAAGTCGGGTTTCAGATTCAAAAACCGGACCGACCCGAGTCAACTCGGGTTGAGTCAGTTGACTCGGGTTCCCAGTTTGGGCCGTCCCTGTGCTGGCCCAATAAAGCAACGAAGCCCAAATACCCAAAAAAAGTCAAGCCCACTATATAGCCCAAAAAACTAAAAAAAAATTGTAAAAACAAACCATTTTCAACACTAACACCGTAACACGGCATTCCCACAAACACCACATTCTTGCTAAATCATTTAATTGCTAATTTTCTATATTCACTTTATCTCAACCACCATTTTCTCACATAACTTCACCAACTATTTTGTTAAGTCAAGCAACAAAAATCAGTAAAAAAAATGGAAGAATTTTTGGGCAAATCTAGGGTTCTTGAGACTGGACTCTTGCGAGAGTGTTTTGAATGTGCTTTTGAGTGTTCTTGAGACTTCAATTGAGAGAGAGTTTTTGAGTGTTTTGAGTGAAATTGTCAAAAGCAAAAACAAACTAATAATAAAGAATGAAAACGTTGTGACCTTAAAACGAAAAAAAAAAAATTTGGTAAAAAAATATATATATATATAACCGGGTTGACCGAGTCGGGTTAAGCGGGTTGACTCGGGTTGGACCGAGTCAACCCGAAACCCGACTCGACCCGGTCGGGTCCCCTCTACCCCCAACCTGCGGCCAACCCGATTGCTACAGTAACCCGACCCGATCTGACCCGTTTCGGGCCGGTAGGGTAGGGTTCGTCGGATTATCGGATTGGATGCCCAATCCTAGATAACAGTCTTGAGAGACAAACTAACGCATTATCAAATTAGGATGGCGGTAAACAGAAGATCCCAAATTATTAGAGCAGGAGATAAGGGTAAACAATAAAAATAAAAGTACATACAATCAAATTAAATTTCTTCCAATTAATTTCTTTCTAGTTTCCTGCATTTATCTGTGAAGTACAGAGAGAAAAGGTGACACACCGTTGGTGTGGGACGTATCAAAAGCCACAAACTTAGCAAGGTCTCCACTGATTGACGCTAGACCTGAGTTCAGCTGGGAGAACTGCAGACCAATCACTCTTATCTAGCAAAAGTCCCGTGAGGGCAAGATAGTTTTCACCTGCAACTTTTGGCATCTTTTTCCAATTTACCTGACATTTGGAAATATGAACTCAGTCCAACATTAGATTAGATATTTCAAGAAACAAGTAACACATATATCTTACAAATGCAAATAATAGTAGAAAATTATAATTTTTTCTTAAGACACTGATAAACAAATAGTTTTGGACATTTATAACCTCCTCAGACCCAAGACTATACTAGGGCTAGTCAGCATCTACTCTAATGGTTCATCTAGGATTCATCTCATACCCCTGAAAGTAACCGGACAATGGTTGTTTGTAAGTGGTCTGGTTTTCGCACAAAAAGGAATCGTGTCCCATGAAGCATTTATTTCCCTTCAAGGCATTGTCTTTTCAATCGTCCACTTCATCCAAAATATTCATCAGCTTAAGGGATATGTTGTGTGTGTGTGTGTGTGTGTGTGTGTGTGTGTGTGTGTGTGTCTTTTTGGGGGTAAAACTAATTTCATTACTGATTTTCTTTGTTTAAGATGTTCATTTTATGCTTGGTAAAGTCTTTACGCTACACTTGTTAAGACATTTAAATTGATCCCAGTAAATAGAAGAAATTCCCATGCTGAAACCGAAGAGAATACATGCAGCTGCACAGATACAAGACTTAAATTCTTAAGTTTCTCTAATTTTTGCAATTTAAGCTATATATTCCTTCCATATATTACCTTCTTAGATGATCAATCTAGAACTACAATATGATTGTCTTTTCCAAATTCGTATATCCCAAGCTATAGGTCATAGAGTATTCCTCCTCTCTTCTGAGTGGAGGCTAAGAGCATGAATTGTTGAAAAAATTTGCTCAATGACTAGCATGTAAGAAATATGTTTTTGTTATTGACACCCAGTTTATTTATTGTTTGACTTAGCCAGAAGTTCTCCTACTATATTCATTCTCTGTTCATGCTTCCATTCCAATATCAAGATGTCAAGTCAGATTTCAGCAAAGAAAATTGGAGCTTAAGAGGCACTGTACTTGTCCAGGGAATGCTTCACATAGTGCCTTAATAGTAGAATTTAGTTCCCAAGTGCTTTCTACTGATTGATCATCGCTGGTAACAGGCAATTCAACTTCACCAGCACCACAGTTCACCATGAAGCGACCACTGGGCATCAATATGTTATTAAACTCCAACCATGTAGCAACCTACACAAGCAGGAAAAGCATATGACATGCATGCAAATTAAGAAACATTAGCAATACTCATTGTTATTTGTTAGAAGTAGGAAATATAGAGACCGTCATGTCAACCATCAAGTTGAATCCAGATAATTATCACTATCACTATATATTAAAGGGGTAGATTGAGGAAAATCTTTTGATTTCCTAATTTAACCTTATTATTTTAGTCTTTTTTTATTAATTAATTTCTTCAGATTTCTCCTAATAATTTACTTAGGGGGTGTATTTAATTAAGACATTCAAAGACTTTTTAAGACTCTACAAATCTTGAGGTATTTAATTAAGACTTTTAAAAAGTCTCAAGGTATTCAATTGAAATTTTTAAAAAGTCTAAAAAAAATTACGAGATATTCAATTTGTCCAAGACTTTATGGGATTTAACTATTTCTTGAACTTCTTGAGACTTTTAGTGGAAAATATAAATAGCAAATCCCACCACAAATACTTCCTACATACATGAGATTCTTGAATGTGCTATTAAGAAGGGAAAAAGGCCACGAAAGTGGAGAAAACGAACTGTACGTATTATTAACTTCATGTATTTTACGTCATAGGTTTTCTGGTATGTATTATCTTGGAATTAACTTTCTGTATTGGAATTAACAATTGTTCACCGATTCAATTGTTCAACCATACGTCATAGGGTTTTCTGATATGTATTAATAATTATTAATTAGAATTTTTTTCTAATTACAGTATATGCAATTCAACGTGAACAAGAAATTTGTTTCATACACTATTTACAATGTCATTATATAAAATTCTTTCTTTTGTACTCTAACAAGAATAATTAGTGATTTGTTTTTCTAATTACTATAAATTTATTAACATCATGTATTTACAAAAATTTTCTAATAAAAAATTTACAAAATTTATTAATTCATGTATTTACAAAAAAAAGTTGTTTACGATAATATTATAATTTATACAATTTGAAAACAAAAATAATTGTAATTGTAAGAAAGTTTGAAAAAGTCTTCCAAGGTCTATGAAAGTCTAGGAAAATGTTTGTTTATGAAAGTTTAGAAAAGTCCAGATAAATATTCCTGGACTCCCAACAAATCCATAGAAGTCTCATATTTAAAAAGTCTTTAAAAGTCTCAATTGAATACAACCTCGTTAATTGGGCAAATGAATGGTCATTGACTCTACGTATTCAATCTTTCATCGTTCCTTCAAGTTTTTTCAATTTAATGTTAATGTTATATTTTAGGTGGAATTGAAGTAAAACTATTTATGTTATTTGTCAAAGACAAATGTGAGTGTGTGTTTTAGAAACCTATATTTATACAATTTCCTAATATATAGTTAACTACCATCACTCTGATTTAGTTACCTGTGTTGTAGTGGTAGTATTAAACATCTTTTTTTTTTTTTTTCATTTTTAATTTTATATACCCATTGTATTTACACCTTTTTTTTTTTTTTTTTGAGGGGGGGGTGGGGAGGTTTACAATTGGGGTAACTTTGGGAAGTGCATTTGCTTAGACTCAAACCCAAGACCTTAATCCTAGCAAGAGGCGTTATTTACTACTTGTCCTATTACTCTTGATCTTACTCATTGTGTTTACAATTACAAATCATACACCTTGTTTGATCCTCTTTATCAAAACACATTATAATCTCATCTACTACTGATTTGACTACTGCTCAATTATAACCACAAATTTCAAACTTCTATTAAATCTACACCACTCATTTTACATAATTATAATTTCTATTCATAAATCAACTACCATAAATTGAATCAAACAGGCACTTAATAATAATAAAAAAAATAAAACTTATTTGATTAGTATGTGGTTAAGTGGTATTGTAATTATTACAATGATGTTCTTAATTCAAATATTAAATATATTGTGTCTTTTTTTTTTTCTTAATTTGAAATTTAAATTGATAATAGTTAAGCTAGTTATAAACAAAAATGTAGTTATTATAAGCATATAGATAGTAATAATGAACTACTGTTATTTAGTCTCAGACCCGGACCTAAGGCGAGGCCCAAGAGGCCACAGGCTCAGGGCCCAAAATTGACAATAATTATTTTATAATTTTATTTTTTTTATTATTTGATATAGTATAAATATTTTAGAGTATTGCTTGTTTGTTTTATATGAAAAATAAAATTTTCCATTTAAAAAAAATAAGTAAATAAGTTTTGAATATGTAAAATCCAATTTAGGGGTCTATTTTTAATTTTCGACTCAGGGCCCAAAAATCTCAGGTGCAACACTATTTAGTCTTTTCAAAAAAGTTAGAACCATTATTGTTATCATTGCATTTCATATCCTCGATATGACTCTAAAAATGGCATGTCCTCTATCACTCCCGCTGCACTACTAGCTTTCGACCCTAATCCTATCTTATCGGGGAAAGCTCTTTGGTTAGGTGAAGCTTGGGATGCCACCAACTAAAAGTCTTTTTTTTTTTTTTTTTGGTGCTTTATTGAGCTTTTTCATGCTTAAACTCAAAGTTCTTGTCTACATGATCTCTCCACGCCATAACATGATTTTGATAGACAAGTTATTGGTTACAGTGAATTTGAATTATTAAATCAAACAAATTGGAAGCCTTGCAGATTATGTGTCTAGAAATTAAAAGTATTACATTTTATCTTAACTATAGTTTACCTTTAATGTATTTTTAAGCTATTGAATAAAGTTTTCAACTATTTGTTACCAATAATTTAATTTATAGAATTAAAGATTTACACTTTCATGAATATTGAAATAAGAACACTAACATTTATCTAAAATTTAATTTTAAACACTAAAAGTAACATGCAATACATGTGGCTTCTAACTTTTAATGAATACATTGTTGCTTTACACTGTCTACGTTTTTCAATGACATCATCTTGTCCCCCTCCATGTCATCTTCACGTTCATGTAAGACGTTTTGCATTGCAAATGCTCTTAGCTCCTTTTCAATAGTGGCCACAGAGAATATTTAGGCCCTAAACTAAAAATTAATAATTTTTTCCCTTCAAACTCATCTCTAGCAACACATTTTCTCATTTAAAAAAAAAAAAAATCTTAAATAAAATAAATGTTGCCGGTCAATCTATAAATTTCGCTACTTCCGAGGAACTCGTTTTCAAATATATGCATTTTACAAATCACTTTTAAAAAATATTTACACCATACAAGCTTAATGTCTTATCAGTATGAGAATGGGGAAAAGGTGATCCAGAAGGCTTGTTGCCAAATTAAAGGTTTGTAAACCGTGATAGCTGATAGCATTGTGATTTGACGATCAAGGGGGGGATGAAGAAGAAAGAAAAGATTATTAATCTCAAAGTTCAATGGATACCTCTTTCAGCTGTGGTAAAACCTTCCCATCAGAGAACAAATCAACAATAATGCCTGAAATATGTGCCGGTAAGTAATTAATTACATAAAAATGGAACAAAAAATATATCCTTGGATATAACCACGTTCCATGTTTGTTTACTTTGGGTGTGAATAGACAGGCTGCTAAATGTCAAGCCACCACACAGAAATTTTTTTTTTTTTTTTAATTTTCTTTTTTTGTTTTGTGGGGTTTGGGGGGGGGTTGGGAGAGAAAAATGTAATTCATTACATCATGACATGTGATGATGATTTTAAAACAAATATAAGTTTCTGAAGATGAATAGGTTGCACTAAGAAAGGATGGGTACCTGCAAAAGTTCCAATCTAGGAAAACTAGCAACACTTCTATGTACATAGCATATGGGAAAACATTTATATTGCGTTTGTCTGAAATGCATCTAAAGTTTACCTGCATATCCTCCAGGAATAGCAACAGATGACGAAAAGACATCACCAATGTGAACATTTAATACTCCACCAGCCATATTTTGCTTCTCAAGATCAGACAGCCCAAGATAATCTCTTGATTTATCTATTAACTGAGTATCAAATTTGGAGAATCATAAAATTAACCTTCAAAACAATTTCCCACTAGCCTCAACTGAATTTGGAAGTACAAAATCAAAATGCTGTTTTTGATAGGAGCATTTGATCATTTATGCTTAGTCCTAAAGCAAAGGATGGTGATGAGATTGTTAACTCAAGCTCTCCAAACAACGACAGCAATGAATAAGACCATTTTCCAAAAGTAGATATTCAATAAAAAAGTTCAAAAATGATCAGACAGTATTTTTTGCAGAAAATTTCACTGTAGAAAGAAAGGTGAGCATTATTACAATTTCATCTATCTCCCATCCCTCGAGTTCCAATGATGGCCATAACTCAAGCATCAAATGGGCAGCCGTCCCTCCACCCTGAAAAAAATTAAGGTTAGTTGTAACTTGATCTACCAACTACATTTCTGTCAGTTTTATTCCCCAAATCAGTGTGTGAATATCAGAATTCCATGCCTCAACATTGAAGAACTAAAACGCTATATTACCAAGCCAAAGATTGCGATCGGACCTCTTGGAACCACAGGCGGCAAGGTAGCAAATTCATCCTGCATTTGAAATAGTGAAATGCGTAGCCGTTAACATCAAGAAGAAATTTCGTTAATAAACAAATATAAAAAGAACACAGATCTGAGAATCAGCCATTTAGAACATGACAAAATAGCTCAATTTTCTTGTAGTTTTCATCTTGTCTCACACACTGAAATTCTGGGATAGTCACCATAATTGTAGCTTTTCAGCTTCTGCTTCTCCTCCCATTTTGACCTTTTTCCTAATGAACTACTCTAATCCTTATTATATTAGGGTCTCCCACGACATCAAATTTATTTAAAGCAATTTAAGTGAAGGGTTCTCTCGAAGAAAATATACCATTTCTAACTTCTTGCTGTGAAGTTCATGATTGAGATTGTGGATATCGCCATACAAGCATCCCCGGAAGCAACAGGAGGGCATAAATTATTAATATAAGCCGCCATAACCCACTAGTTTATTCTTATTTTTCACTAGGAGGACAGCAACAATGAAATTAACGTCAAGAAATTGGAAAACACAACATAGTTACTGCCCTGGTTCAGCAAAAGCAAGAGAAAATGATATGTTGCATAAAAAATGGTTGGTTTTTTGAATATTAGGGAGCTTAGAATCAAAATTTCATTAATTTCTTCATTTCTGATTGGATAGCCAAGTTTAATAATATATTAGAATGCCATAAAGGAATTCAATGTTCCAACAAGATAAAGCAACACAGGCAGCATAATGTCACAGATTTTTGATATTTGAAAGCAGCCTGGCAACCTGGCCAAAAGATCAACAGAAAGATGCCAGAAACTACATTTTTTCTGTTAGCATTTATCTGTCTCTGCCATCTTTAAAATTCTGCATAACATATGTAGGCATGAAAAAACACAGCAGGACATATATTACCATTCTTCTACACTTTTTCTTTAAAAACAAAAATTTGAATAACACGCAAGAGGAAGGCTCTGAGATCACATGTAAGGAAACAAAAACTTAGCCCTATCCATTTTATTCAAAATTGAAATTTCAAATTCTGCAGTGAAAATCCAAGAAGTCTTCTAGAATATCGACCACCTCGTAACCCCTTATTTGATGAAATACCACAAATGACTTTCAATTTCTACAGAGAAAATTCTGCAGTAATTTTGTAAGGTTTTGGCTAAGGACTCTTTGATATCTATATATAGAGACAACTATTCATTTCCCTCCTGAGCACAGTGAACAATTATGTGCTGCAAAAACGTTCACCAACTAACCACATGGGGAAGTCATGAGGTAGATACTTACTTAACCCATCACCAGAGCATCTCCAATGGGTGTGTGACAGTGAAAGTGATATGGAAATGAGAGAATAGAAAGAGAAAATGACGAAACACGCTATATTTTGTAATTTTTTTCTAACAGTATTTAAGGGATGTCTTTGGTATATGACCATAATAAATAATAAAAAGGGTGCCTGTATTGTCACCAAAGTTTTTACTAATCGCACTATACTTAAATATCCTTCATCTTCACAATATAGGCACCTTATTTATTTACTAATCGCACTATACTTGACTATCCTTCATCTTCACAATTCTTTACATTTGCATCATTACCCAAAGATGATATCATTTTAAAGATTCTGTTATGTGAACTATCATAATCTTTTAATTAATTATGTAAAAAAGACGACGTCTAGAAAAGTTAACCATATACATTCTTATTATTTTAAAGAAACAATTTTTTTTTATCAGATCCCATCATTACGACTAAAAGGCTAGAATTTTTTTTTGAAAAGGATAAGAAGTTAGAATTAGTAAAGTGTTTAGAAAGAAAAATGTAGTGAAAAATGTTAAGGACATTAACATCACAGGGAATAAAAGTTGGGGACTTTCAACGTAATGAAAATGCGGTGCAATTATCAAAAATTGAGTGTGGATATATTTTCCCAAATAAAAAAATACTGAGCAAACACAGTCAACTTGATTGTCTAGATATAGACCGTTACCTTCATAATGTTCACACTGCCACAGACACTATTGGAGATGCTTTTAATCTTTAAAAAGGCACATTAAGCTACATATGGATACAAAATTAAAAGAAATATCCTGCAAATCTTCATAAAATAAATACATAAAAGGTTTTCCTGTCGGAAAAGGTATTAGTGTACCACTTTGCAGTAAATTCCGTGAGATTGGAAGGAAGGAGGATGATCGTAAAGATAGACGGACAGCCATTAGTTCCTTTATGTATTATAGGGAGAAATTCTCCCTTACCGTTGGTGATAGATTCTCAAATTGACAAACAAGCTAGCTATCTCATCATTTATCTATGATGATGCTGAACCACTAAAAGGACTCAGATTAATTTTGGCAGCAAGAGATAATCACGATACACATACCCAATATGAACCAGTCCATTTACTTCCTTTGTTAACAATGCTGTGAATATTATCTGCAAGAATACCCAATTCCCATTTATCAAGTGCTAAAAAATAAAATAAAATAAAATAAAAAACGACTCGGGACACTCAACGAGTAATAACAACGCAGACTCAGAAACCACCTACGGGAATTTATACGTACGGGAAGAGTCGAGAAGCAGAAGCCTTGATTTCGGAGTGTCGAGAATTGTAATGTGGTTGTAACTGCTCTGGATGGCTGTCAGAACTTTGAAATCTTCTTCTCTACTGCTTTCTTCTTCTTCTTCTTCTTGTTGCTGCTGTTGAGATGAACAGAAAACAGCATTGGATTGTTTTACCCTTTTGTAGATATATTTTTTTGAGTGGGTTATGTTGCAGCGAGGCAGTAGACGCTGAACCTGACAAGAGTATGAAAGGGCATAGTGAGGAGGACGAGGTATTTGGATATGTGGGCAGAATTGCAACAAGCTCATGGCCGTCCCTGACTGTCAGTGGCCAGTTGATATATTTTATAGGTAATCTTCACAATCTGTCCTCTGACACGACTTTATCATTATTCTTTGTTTTTCTCGTGTTTTGTTACGGATATTTCAACTTCGATTCAATTTTATCCCGTTTGTTTTTCCTCATTTCATTCTCAATCCTTTATGAATTCATGGATTTTGCCTATTTCGTAAAATTTTTCCATTAGAACGACATGGTAAGCAAGTGGTAGGAAAGAGGTAAAATAGGAATAAAACTTGGACAAACAAAATGTATCCATTTTATTTTTCCATTAGAACGGCATAGTTGGCAATAGGTAAATCTATACATAAGAAAAGGAGCAGTGATTTCAGTATCTTTTTCCCGCTTAAAAAGATATTGGAATCTATTATATATATATTTTTTAGTTTTTAAAATTTTTAATTTAAATAATAGTTATAAACACTCACTTTTCACCTTTATCCAATAATTATAGATATTTTATTTACTTTTTTCTCATGTTTTCTACTTAAGAATATTTTTTATTTTCCACGTGAGTTTTAATATTACTCCACGTTATTCCTTCTTATCTACCCACTTTTCACCTTTATCTAATAATTGTAGATATTTTATTTACTTTGTTTTTTCTCATATTTTCTATTTAAGAATAATTTTTATTTTACATGTGATTTTTAATATTCCCCCACGTTATTCCTTCTTTCCTTCCCACGTATTTCTACTGCTCACAACCAGATTTAAATGCGTTGTCCTACTGCCTACAAGCAGATTTAAATGCATTGTGTGTTTAAATTTTTAACTTCCAAAACCTTTCCTTTCTCGGCTAGTGCGTTTTCATTTATATATATATCAGCATAAGTTGTAAACCCCCATTATTCCACTTTCAATGCCAATACAATTATATTATTATTCTTTTTCATTTTTTAAATTTTTTAGTTTTGGTAGTAGTGGTAACTACCCACTACTCCCATTTACCCATACGGTTATAATAAATAATAATTATAGTGGCAATATAATTACCCTATTAAATATTAATAATAATATATTTTTCTTGAACACGATAATTAATTGATATATGGTATTTATAGCAACAAGAGATATATAGCAATACTACTTAGCAACATAATTCAAATTGCCCAATGGGAATAATATGTTGATATAAGCTTTAAAAAATACAATAAAAATATAGGTTAAACCACCAAGCTTTGTATATTACCTTTTATGTTTTCTTTTTTAGAACAACTAAGTTCCACCGTAAAAGTTCCAAGCTTTTGATTACGATTGGATCAAAAAACAATTATGGAATGATATGTGTTTGAGTCGTTTCTTTTTCTAAAGTTTTCTTGGCCGGAATCTCTCTAATGTTGCAAAATGATACAATTTTTTTACACATTATTTTTTTATTTTATTTTATTTTATTTTTATAAGAAATATGTAACTCACGATAACCATACGAACAATGATCGATACCGTATCTTTTGAATCAGTTGGAGTCTTACACTTTGCATCGTTGGGCACGATCTATACTTTTGTGTTCACGGTATGTTTGAATCAACATTGGAGAATTACTTACTATTCTTGGTCTGGCACTGTGGCTAAGCGGGGTGGGGGAAATGGTAACAATTTTTCCTTTTATACGAAAACATATATTTTTCTATATAATAAATAATAACTAATTTACTTTGTAAAAGTAGAAATATAACACGGTTCATATAAAAATTTAGTGATTTCAGTATAAAATCTGGAAGAAATAACACATCGAAATTATGATTCACTTGAAATATACAAATTTGCTATATAGTGCAAACACACTTAATCAGTTAAAATTATTACATGACTCTTTTAAAAAAAAATATTACATGACGATGACATAGCTATCTCTGATTATTAGAATAATTTATTACTCCATCATTATTTGTTTAATTACTTATTATTTCCCGTGCATCGCATGAGAAATAGACTAGTTAAGAATAAAACTTGGAGTGATTTCACTCTACATTCCTAACATCTCAATCTTGATACAATTTTATCCACATTCTTTTTTTGGGCTTTATTCTCAAATTTCAAATATTTACACATTACGTTTCCAATATGAAACTCTGACAGTTGTATATAACGGGTTAGATATTTGAATAGTACTATTTTGGCTAAATTTCCAATTGTGTTGCTAAAAATATGTTGTTTTGATATATATTCTTGAATCAAATGCTTAATTGATACTTTTTAATGTTAATTTCACAAATCGTCCACAACCTTTAAGTTAAGAATCGACTGGGTCTCCAACTTTTTTTCAACGTCCTGGGTCACCAACATTTTATAAATTCACACAATAAGTCTTTTTTATTGCTATTCCGTTAAATTTCCAGCAAAATGACCGTTATATCCTTAACGTTTTAATTTTAAAAACAAAATATTTAAAAATAATAAAAGAATTGGAAAAAAAAAAGAAAAAATTGGTTTTTTCTTCCTTTTTTTTAATTTTTTTATTATTTTTAAATATTTTGTTTTGAAAATTAAAAAGTTAAGGATATAACGATTATTTTTATGAAAAGTTAATAGAATAGTGACAAAAATGACCTATCGTGTAAATTTATGAAAGATTAAGGGACCAAAGAGGTCAAAAAAAGGTTGGTGACCGAGCCTATTCTTAATTCAAAGATTGTGGACGATTTGTGAAATTAACCATACTTTTTATCTAAATTCTTGGTTAACTATTAATTTCGTTCTTTTCCACATATGTGTGTATTAATTAGGTATTTTTTCCACATATGTGGAGTTACATGTATTAATTAAGTTTTATTTCTAATGTTTAAGAGACCACAAATAAGATCAAAAATACCAAATTAATACTAAATCAAGGATTTAGCAAAAATACCAATTAAACATCTAA
The DNA here is from genome assembly GCA_963692815.1 of Nyctanthes arbor-tristis. Taxonomy (NCBI): domain Eukaryota; kingdom Viridiplantae; phylum Streptophyta; class Magnoliopsida; order Lamiales; family Oleaceae; genus Nyctanthes; species Nyctanthes arbor-tristis. The sequence goes on along the minus strand of CAVNYN010203295.1, from coordinate 26,592 downwards.
TTTGAGAATACACATCAGAACAACGTATTTTCAACAATACAATTGGAAATTTAGCTAAAATAATACAAATTAAACATATGACCAATTAAACACAGCTGACACACTTTGATGTTGAGAACGTAATGCATGAGCCTTATATATATATATATAAGTTGAGAATAATGTAGGAAACATAAATGTGGACAAAATTGTGTCAAGGCTGAAAGGTTGGAAACGTAGAGGAAAATCACCTCGATTTATTCATATTTTACCCATTGCTTAATATGCCGTTTTAATGAAAAATTTTACAGAATGGACAAAACGCGTGAATTTATGATGATTGAGAATAAAAAGTGACAAAAAGTAAACAATTGGGGATGAAAAGTGAAACTTACCCATATTTTATTGGACATTTTGCTGAGAGAGTAAAGACAAAAGTTAGACACTTAAATCAAGGAAAGAGCAGTTTTTGTTCGAATTACAAAAATAGCAGCTTTTTAAGACAACAAGGTCTATGCTACGCATTACTTTCCAATTTTTTTTTTGACCGACATTACTTGTCAATTTGGTTCTTCGGCTAAAGGCACGTCACTTTTAATATTGGGGAAAAAAGTTAAATAGGAAAAAATTACATGAAAACCTCATTTCTACATAATATATAAGGGAAAATTTGGGGGAAAATATGGCTATAGATTTTTTTTTTCGTGGTTCGAATTATGACATAATACTTAAATGTTTAAGTTCTGGGCAAAGGGTTCAATTCTTCCTCTAATTTCCCTTCTCTCCCATATTTTTTTATACATATATTAGTGAGCTGAGTTGCGTGTGTTGCACGCAAGTTGCCCGTGCTTGTGTGTGTGTGTTTTTTTTTACTCATAAAATTCAATAAACTAATGTTTGAAATGAAATTAATTATAGTTTGTCCTTTGATTGAATTCAGCACTAACATGTGGAACATGATTGAAAAATCTAGAACTTGTGAAAGCCAATATACAAGGAAAATTTAATCAAACTTGTGAGTGTATATGATATCTGGTTCTCTATCCATTATGAACATGAGAATATGTTTAGAAACATAATTTTGGAGCTCCTTTTGTCCATTACCATTTTGGGATGGTGCAAAATCCTTTCTCAGTTGATCTTTAGCAACTCTATGCCTCTTCTTGCACTTGGAGCGTTATCATGCCCAATAGGTTTATTTATGCCATAACTTGATCCACCATAATGTATTGAACAAGCAATTCCAATGTCTTCATCTATACACCCACAATATGTCTAAGGAGAAATCTACAGATGAGGCGTAGAACAAGATAGGACTCATCAGACTAATATTTTAACACTTTGTTTCTCACATAATATTTCCAGCAAATCTACCAAAATTTCTCACCTAGGATTACACATGTATAAAATCTGCAATAATAAATGAAAGTAGACAATCCTCAATCTTAAAATCTCTTGAAGAGAAGTCTATTAAGATTTGGGCTATGAGTTTAAAATATAAAACTAAAAGGCGCAAGTCATGGATGACATCTAAAAAAACACTAACTATGCTAGAAGTTTAAATAAAAAGGGTTCCAATTAGTGGATAATAAGCCGGGGAGGTGCTAATTACTAAATGTCAAAAATCTGTAAGAGCAAACTAAAGCCATATTACAAAAATGTCAAATGTAGATAGTAAAAAGAGAGAATCAATATTGCAATGGAACACATAATTTTCTTTAAAAGAATTTTGACTAATTACTATTTTAGATCATCAGCAAATTTGGATTTTCATTAATTCTATGCACTATTTAAGAGTTAATTACCCGAAATGTCACTATACTTTCAAAAAGTTATCTTAAATGTCATTGTACTTTAAAACTCACCCGATATGACACTGAACTTATAAAAGTGTTATCCAATTTGTCACTCCCGTTAAAAATGTAACGGACTTGATGACATGGCTAACGGAATTTACCACGTGACATCTTGACCGTTATTTTTTTTTAATCAGGTGTTGGAGTGACAAATGAGATAACACTTTCACAAGTTCAGTGGCATATCGATGAGTTTTAAAGTACAATAGCATTTGAGATAATTTTTCATAAGTATAGTGGCATTTTGGATAATTAATTTTGTACCAATGTTGTTCTATATGAGAAATATATCTTCAATATTAAACGACCGCATTGGATGTTTAATGTCAATAGTATAATTATTACTCTATACTTGGTATTTTGCCTTTGAGAAACTTTATTTGGAACATGTCAATAGTATAAATTATGTTCTCAAATGCATTTATTGACTACCCATTGAAACTTGACAGTGTGAATGGTACTACGGTTTATACATAAATTTATAATGGGAAGAACTTCCATCTACTTCCTATTAAAATGAAACATATAACTTCCTACAAAAACGTAAAATATAATGCCGATATTTTAAATCTGTTTTGTTCCACAAAATCTAAAGATGCAACAGAGCATGCTGCTGTTGATGTGCAGGATAGTGATGAGGTTAGAAAATTATCTCTCTCCATCACTTTTTCCCCTTCCTCCCCCCTCCCACTTTCTAAATTTTTGACTTTTTGAAGCAATTTCTATATAATAATCTGTTACATAGAAAAATTAAAAAAAAAAAAATTCTCAAGTTTTGTAAAGCAAATGTTTCAATATACGATCTGGTATATATCATAAAGCTAAAGCGGTCATCTAACATTGGAGATACATTTCTCATATAGAACAATGTTACAACAAAATTAATTACCCGAAATGTTGTTATATTTATTAAACATCATCTCACATGTCATTGTACTTTCTAAAACTTTTCTTATATGGCACTAAACTTGTAAAAATATTATCTTATTTGCCACTCCGTCAACAACCAGTTAAAAAAATAACGGTCAAGAAGCCATGAGGTAAATTCAGTTAGTCATGTCATCAAGTTCATTACATTTTTAACGAGAGTGGCAAACGGGATAATACTTTCATAAGTTTAGTGGCATATCGGGTGAGTTTTAAAGTACAATGGTATTTGAGATAACTTTTTGAAAATACAATGACATTTTGGGTAATTAACTCTACTATTTAACAACATTAGTTTCTCAAAATATTTTATTGTAATTATAGGACCCCTAAACAAGAGTTAATATTCACATCCTACAATCAACAAATTTAAATATGTCATGAGTCATGACATTAATTTTGCACGAAAGTACATTCAAGTAAGTTATCAAGAAAAGAAGACACTTGTTCTTTTCTTTCATTGAAGGAAAATTAAAATCAAATATCATAGATAGGTATATCATGATGAGATAATATTATGTGTTTTCCAACAAAGAGGCTAAACAAAGAAGATTTAGAAAGTTAAAACGCTTACATATATGTACAAAATACACGTGGGATAAGGGTCTAACCTTTTGGCGAGGAAAAGTCCATAATGGGTGCACTAATAACCACTGTGCTAATTCAAGTATAGCTAGTTTCTAACTTTTCCCTCGTAGCTAAATGATTCGAATTGACTCCGAATCTCCCAAGTTTGATGATCTAGTTGAGAGAACCAGATCACCTTTGGATCGTGAGTGAAGAGTAAGATAAGAGAAATATGTTTCGTATTGTGGCAAAGAGTTTATTCATAGGAGTGTTTTGTGTTAATGATATCGTGTATTGGCCTTACCGTTTCTAGACTTATTGCTATATTCATTTGTACTCAGATTCTTATCGCTCCGGTATAAGCTGTCAATGATATCACTTATCATCCTTTATCGCGATTACTCTTAACACCTTGTATTTATCTTCATAAACTTATCGTTCCTTAACGTGACCTCTTTCCCCCTTTACATTTACTTTATCCCTCGTATTGCTTTTATAATCACCTTAGAATACTAATTCTATAATCACTAAAAATGGAACTCAGGAGATAGAACCCATTTTTCTCACTTTCTAGTCTTCTTTTAAGTGCGCTGAACATTATTTATCCAAAAAACTTGTCATTGCTCATCAAATAAACAATTATGGTTAGCGCACTTTAATCATATCATTGCAATTTTTATTACAAGAGGTATGTCCATCTCTACATTTAACTTTGATATATGACAAGAATAGATAATTTTTCATTGATAAGTTCCAATTATCCACTAAGTGAGGTAGTTTCGAGCATAAAGTTCTGCTCAAAGGAGAGCCAACTCTATAATAAAGATGAATCATATAACTTAACCATCCTTATACAAACAAGTAGTCAGAGCATAAGGCTGCGCTAAAATAATAATGAAACTGAAAAAAGTAGCAGCGACGACCTAGTGAACGTAGAAAGCCATGATTTGTTCCAACCACATGTTTGTCATCAAGCAAAAGAGTTTCCTCAACATGAATACAGCAGAAAATTATATTTTTTCCATTTCAGCCGACCATTTTCTTAAAGAAATGTTGTTAATTGAGTGGTGTAATGCCTTTTAGATGACTTGTATATACATAACTGGTAATGAATAAATTGAAGTGTTTGATTTTGAACGAGGCATGCATCTGCTCTTCATTCCTTCAACTCATGAGATGTGTGGGGGTTGTGCTGTTTTTCAATTATTCGATAGAAGTGTTATTTATCGATATAGAAATTGAAAGCTGACTTAGAACTTAAGTACAAAACAGTTATCTAACACCCTTTAGTATTTCGTGAACTTGTGTAATGATATTTTAGGATGACAGATGTAAGACATGTTAGGATGACAGAGCTAAGACATGTTTCTTTTAAGACCCATATCATTTCTGCATAAGTCGAACTTAACAGACTACTAGAAGAATACAAATACATGAAATCGACATGTAGGCTGATACAAGAATATGACGGTGATGAGATTGGACAGAATCTTAAATATTGGAAATGCCTACTTTTACTGAAGATTACATAAAAGTTTCTTAAATTCAAATTCCAAGTTTGGTGATTAAGACCAGGATTTAATAGATCTTAAACCATGATTCCAAGTTCTCTTTAGTGGAATTGGATTGAGGTTGTTAGGTTTTCAAATTCTAAACTTCCTTCATTCCTAAAAAATTATATGAGCTTCATCTCTATGCTCATGTTTGTCCTCTGGTTTCTTATGTAAGGTCACATTGATGAAAGAAAAGCTCCTGTATTGAATTTCCAATTTCATTTAGTAGTGTAATATAATTTTAGGACTAGTAAAGAAAATGAGGAAATAAGTTTATGCTTTTCTTTCAATTTTTTTTCCCTTTATCATGACTCTAATTATGGTTTTCTGGAATTAGATTGTAATATTGAGACTTTCAGTTTCTTTACTCTCTTCTTTCCTCTAAAATTTTATGGGTTTCCTCTTTGCCTTGAAAGGAATAATGTTAAACAGCAAGGGCTTAAATGCCTCGCTGGGAGACAGGAGACTCAACCAAAAAGCATAAGCAATTCATTATGCAACACTGTTACTGTCACCTTGTTCTAATTCTTTCACAAATTATAAACTACACTATATTTCACGCTTTTGACATTTACTCTTACTCTAAATTAGTTTTTCAATTGCATAAAAGTCAAATAAACTCCGCTATATTACAATGATCAATTTTGAAAATAAGTTGCCACTGATGTTTGACAACACTACGTTTCCTAAGTAACATCAACTTGTTTGTGGGAATACCTTTGTTAAATTAGCACCTTTATTTAAAGTTCTAAATATGTTACGTGAGTGCTTATGTTTCCACATCTCATGAAATGCTTCTTTGTAACTTGTAGTGGCTGCTAGATAAAGGTAGTTCCATATATCAGCTGCAGGTGAAGTAAATTGAATAGAGTGCGAAGGGCGAAGTTAGAGAGTTGTAACCTTGCACTTGATGGATTTGTTATTGTGACTCTCGAATTTGCAATTTTGTAAAGTGTGGATAGAGTGGAATGCGTTTCTTCTTCCTGCTTCAACTTAGCCATTCAGCCTTGACGGATTTGGCGTAATAGAAAGCACAGTTGGGATCATTGTTTGGGTTAGTTTTAGTAATTCCCATTTTATGTAAATTGTATTGTGTCTGCCTTTAAGCCATTGTATAAATATCATTTTGCTAAATACAGATTCCTTTGGAGTAGTGAAGGGAAAATTATTTGGTATACAAAATTCTCAAAACAAAACTCTGCCTTCAATTCTTTATTAGAAGGGAAAATGAGACTTGTAACAACTAGAATGTCAAGGTTTGGAAGCATATACCTGTTAATTGTACAAAAACGATTTTACATGGGAATTTGTTTAGTCTTGATCTAACATCATATGGTGTGGTACCATAGGCTTACCATATGACCATGTGCCATTTTAGGAACTTGTTTATAAATTCCTTGAACTTGGTTGTTTTAACAAGTGTACTCTTATATTTGTTATATGAAAATCAACATATTTTTCTCAGAATCTACCTATATCATCATGCCGGTTATGTTAAACTAAAGTAAATCACACTAAAATAAATTAGTTAAGAATAGAAAAGACGCTAAGACTTCAAAGGGTGACCAATCCTTCAATAAATGGGAGTTGGGTTTGTGACTTATTGATACACTAAATTTGAATCTATCTTATTTCTTTCTTCAACTACTATTGATTCAATTGTTGATCTTATTGCAAGATTAGGAAAAAGCTAAGGGGAAAAATGTACGGAGAAAAAAACTATTTCCAAATAATGTGTAAAGGAAAATACTAGACAATATCGTAATTTGATTGGTTTAAACATGTATTTGTGAGATAAGAATGGGAGGTGCTAATGGGTAAATTAAGGGCTAAATGTAGCCCTTCCTTTACCCTTTTCCACCCTAGTTGTTATACACTATTTGAGTTTGTAGGAGGGAAAATCCAAATTTACGTTTTACCCTCTACATTAATCTTGCTCTTACAATTTGTATAAAATCGCTCTTGATTTGATTAAAAATCAAACCCTACGGTAGGCCCACCGCAGAGATGCAGTATACAAGTTTATTCTTCTTGGTGATCAAATCGTCACAAGATGCAAAATGGGAGGAATTTCGAATTTACCTTTCTAACAAGTAGCTAGCATAATTTCGCTAATTCTAATTGGCAAAATGAAAGATAAACCTGATCGATTCATATAATGATATCTAGAATTATGAAAGACCCAAACAAAATTTCAATTAATTAATCATGTGATATTATCTTAGCCAAAAAATGGAATATTAGCAATAGAGTAATCTTATGAACAATTTTGTGTTATCATCACTCCAAAGGATAAAATGGTTGATCTGTAAATCGCTTGCATTCCAATTCATATCAATAATGCAGTTAAAATGTAAATCAACTAAACAATTTGGATAATATCTATATGCCTACCTACCCATTAGAATGCCATAAAAATCTTCACCAAAAAAAAAAAAAAAGATTTACAGTTGAATTTGAGAAGTGGACTTTCCAGGCATAGTATGAATCTCCTATAAGTCCTAAAGTTGTGTCCTCATTTCTAACTCATCAACGTATATAATTGAATCAACACCACCATTATCAAACCGAAATCTTCAAACGGCAAAGTAATTAACGCAAATTGGGGGGGGGGGGGAGAGAAAGGAAATTCAGTAAAATATAGAACCATTACCATAATATATGAGAATATGCAGAGATCCTAATGCCACAAAACATTGTATTCACATCTCGTTGTCCTCCAAAATTGGTGATTTAGTTTTGCTTCCGTTTCTTCAGCGGCAAATACCACCAAGCAATGAGAGAATTTGACTATCCCTCTTTCGGTCTTTCCCAAATAAATACAGTCAGAATTGAAAATACAAAATTCTAATGAGTCTCGATTTACAGCATAGGCTTTTGCTTTCTATGGTTCAAAGAGAAAGGAAAGAATATGATTGGAATCAATCCTGTAATTATGGCCAAAAAACAGGTAAGAGAAGGAAGAGTAATTATGGATTAAAAATCTTAAGTGAAGGAAGAGTAACTCTGGATTCAAAATCTAATTAGAGTGCAAGAAGAAGCCGAAGGAGGTGACTAGGTGAAGTGTGGCAAACAGAGGGTGACAGTGTAGGGATGGTGTACTGTAGTGGTACAAAAATGAAAAAAGAGTATATAAATAAGGGCGAAAATTGGAATTGACGAAAATGTCGTCCTATGAACATCGTGCTATAAATGTTGTACAATTTGACATGTACAGTGGCAATTTCAACAGCCCACTTATACGCATATATTTAGGATTAGGATATATATATATATATATATATAAAGAAAAGATTTTGGTTTTCCCGATCTTCACATTATTTGCATCAAAGTACAAATTTATAACTCCTTTCCAAAATCCTTTTTCAATTTGTTGACTAAAATACATGTAGAATGGCAAGAAAATGAAAAGAAAAAAGGAGACTTTTTTGGGAGGTTCATACTCCCTCCGTCCCAAAAAGATATTCCTCCATTCATTTTGTATCTAGTTTCGATCTAACACCATACGTACCATATACCCATGTGGCGTTCATCGAGACACATTACACAGGAAATCACAACTATGTGGCGTATCCCAATACATGCTACATGGCCGTATGGCACTATTTGTGCCATACATATGGTGCTAGATTAATTTTACTTTTTATCCGTCTCAAATTATATTCTCTTTTCCTAAATTAATTTTTTAATTTTCTAATATACCCTCATTTATGATGCATAGTAATCAACAACAAAGAACAACTAAAATGAAATATTAAATAAATCAAAAGATATATTAGGAAATATATTGTTAAATAGTACATTTCCAATAACATTAAATGATATTTTCTTAATCTATGTGAAAAAATGAAATGGGTAATATCTTTGTGGGACGAAGCGAGTACTTAAATGAATAGCTACTAACTACAGTTTGTGTGAGGATAATGGTGACCGTTGTGGATTTAACACCGCCATTTGTATTTTTTTCAGCGACTTTGGAATTGCATGTATATGTGAAAATATGCATTTATCTCATTTGGTTTATTACACAAATATAATAAATTTTGCTCCTATTTAATTTTTCATTTGTGACAAAAAATTCAAGTTTTTCATCTCTTATTTAGTAATTGTTTGGCTATGAAATTAAATTGGACACGTGACGAAATATTACTGGCTTGCACAACATTTATGTGACTAAGAATTGGAAGGGAAATTCTTTAAATTTGGGGCCAAATTTAGCCCCTCAAATGGCTTTTTTGGGCTTCATTTATGCAAAGTATTTGGTTTTGAGGGTTGAAAAACCCATCCCAACCCAACATTGAAAAAAATCTAAGAACTTTTTTTTTTTTTTGGTGTGTGTGTATGGGGGGGGGTTGTGGGGGAGTGGGAGTGGGTGGGGAATGGAATGAGAAAATGAGAAGGGGAAATAGGAGGGAATTGGTAAAAGAGGGACCAACCTTTACTTTTTCTAGGAATGTAAGTAGGAACAACATATGAGGCGATTGAAATTGGAGAATGAAGGTGGAAGAAGAAGAATGAAGGTGGAAGAAGAAGAAGAAGAAGAAGAAGAAGAAGAAGAAGAAGAAGAAGAAGCAAGATGTTAGAGAGAAAGTGAGAAAGAAAGAAGGTTAAGTGCAAGACCACAATTCTAAATTTCAGGGATGTAGATTGTTAGTGGGTTTGACCGTCTAGTAGATGTTGGGAAGATTGGGGCACTCAAAAATTGGAAAAATCTCCAAAGAAGATGTATTTTAGCTGTCGCTATATCAGTTGTAGCAATATCCACATTAGCACTCGCTTAGGTGCTAAAGGTAGAAAGGTAGATATGTAAATCACTTAGCTAGTCCTTGAACTACGGATAGGGCCTATTAATCAAATTCCAATAGAATATCAGTACTATACTAGTAAAGGAGGAAATCGTGGTCCCACAATGAAGCTATGTCTTTTTCCTCTGCTTAAGGACTAGAAGGATATTAATTCCTTTAGTTAGAGAGCTGAATAGAAGGGAAGTCAAGGAAGGAGAATAAGGAAGTTATAGACTACTCAATCAATAGATCTTAGAGGACTGGGCTGTAACATCTCGTAAAAATTTGACAATAAATTTTTATAACGATAGGAATAAATGACTAAGGATTGGCCAAATCATCCCTTAAATACAAATGCTAAATTTGCCAAATTAAGGCGCATTTGTTATTCTTGTAATTACTAAATTGCCAACTTTTAAGGCGTGTGCTAGTTTTGTAATTAAGGAATGGTGCTAAGTTTATAAGACATTTGTCATTTGTGTAAATAATGAATTAATACTTTTGTCATATGTATAGCATACTTGTCAATTTATAATTAATAAATTTGCTAATATTGCCAAGTGCATGGAACACTTGTCATTTTTACAATTTGAAGTATGCTAAAATTGCCAAAATTTATGACACTTGTTACTCTTGCAATTAATGGAACTCAAATACAAATTAAATGTGATTAAATCAAATGACCATAACAAGGTCAATTGATAGAGGATTTCACCAAAGTTTCTCACAACACTCTACTTATTTCTCCCATCTATCCCAAAGTAATTAAGGAAATTCGTCCAACCCCATTGTGGCAAGAAAAACACCAATTAAAACCCCCTAAAACACCATCTTTGCATTAAAAATAAAGCCCTCTCCATATGCATATTTAATCTGTACTTAAATAAGACACTTTGCTTGTGAAATATTAAAGATTTGAAGGCATCTTCCATATAGAATTGTTCAAAGAATCTTTATGGTAAAAGGTGAGTAACCGATACTTTGATTCCCTTTCAATCATGCATTAAGCTTTCATAAATTGAATATGAAATTTATGCATTGTTATGGAAAGAAAGATTGATTTATTGCATTTGTATCACTAGTTAATGCTCTACCCATTTTGATTTGCTTTGTGGAACATGACCTTGCTATGTGGTCTTGGTCATTTTGGCTATGTGGTACTCTTTGTGGCCTTACTATGTGATCTTGGCCAATCATGTGCGCATCACATGTAGTAGTTTAACTAGTGATAGGGCCCTTTTGTGCATTCAACGATTTACTTGAAAATGCATTTCTTAAATGTGCCAAAGGCTTTGTGAATCCCATGGTTTTCTCAAAACTGCGTTTTCTTAAATGAAAGGTGAATCAAGATATTTGGTTATTCACTGAGTACTTAGTACTCACTCCCTATCTTCTACAATCTTGTAGGTATCGAATTAAAAGCTCTGTGGCCGGATCGTCCCAGGATTGGAGAAGATACATGTATGTGATCAAGATTTTGGTACGTGGCCTAGATTTTGTTGTGGGTAGCCGCGACAGTTATTGTAAAGTTATGATAAAATGCTATTATGTATAATAGTGTTTGACTTGTATTTGCAAAGTTTCGCCCTCAATTTGAATTGAGATATATGTTTAAACGCTTCCGCTATCGATATTTCAAGATAATATGCTAAGAATATTGGGGGGGTGACATGGGCACCGTGCAATCTATTAGTACAAGACTGACTATTGAAGTCAGAGATTCTACTTATGCTTGCGGAGGGATGTAAGGACTACTTTCATGAATATTTCATTCTTTAGCTCCTTTCTTTATCCGATCTGGCCCAAAAGAAAAAAAAATAAGTCATGAACCAAACCCAATTTTCAGGCTCTCATGAAGCCTCAAGGCGAAAGCAATTATTCATCTCATATTGGAAACTTTGCTTACTTCCTAAAACACTAGAGACTGAGACGCATTCGCAATAATACATCTATGATTATCGCTATATACGTTGTTACCTTTTGGAACTGGATTGAATCCATTTCCTTTGTTAGGGATAGAGGCGAGCTCGTAAGTAAAGTACGGAACGAGCCTCGTGTGCTTTGTATTCTCCATCGCTAGGGAATTTTAGTTGAGAGGCTCAGACGGGAACTCAGACCTAAAGAACTCAGGCTGAACCCTCTACTTCTACTGCAGCTGTTGTAATTGATTCTAAGGCTCTTCGAGTTTACTGACTCTACAGGTAAACTGTACGAGTTGACCAAGCTGGTGTTTTCATTGGTAAGACTTAACTGAACTTAGGTGTGAGATGAGAAATAAAGCTCTTAGGATACCCGAATGAGAAAAAAAAGGGTGAGTGAAAAAGAATTAAATTTTGGGGGTTGTGTGCATCTCACGAGAGGGAAAGGATATACTTGACTACAGATGATGGGAATGACCAGCTAAATGTGTGTGATGATTAAGGTGGCATTAACTTTGAATCACTTTGATCAAATATCAGATAAGTTGTCTTTTGGTGGAAATGTGTTGATATAGTTGTGAAAGTTATGAGTTAGAGGCATGGCGAGCTTTTCAATGTATTACGTTTTTTTTTTTTTTGTAATTTCTTTCGTTTGTGTGCATTATGGTAGATGACTTGCTCGGGACTATCAAGTGCTTAAGTTTGGGGAAATTTGATGAGTTATTTTTACATACTCTTTTGGGCCCTCTTACTTGAGAAATATTTAGCATATTAGTGGGTTTCTACCTAAGTTTTGTGTAAGTGTGGTCATTATAGGTAAAAATGTGAGTGGATGCCATTGGAGATTGTGTTCGAGCATTTTGGAGGTGAAATGACAAAAATTGAAGAGTTTAGGACTAAATTGCACTTTTCAGAATGTAAGGAAGCCGTATATCAAGTGTTCGAAAACTATGAGGACCAATTTTAACAATGTCGAGTAGTTTCGGACTGTCATGGAAGGGTTGAAATCATTAAGGACCAAATTAGAAGAGATGAAAGTGTTGGACCAAGAAGACAAAAGTTATATAAGAATGTTGTCATCGGGTCGTACAATGCATGCTACAACTTGCATACAGGGAAGATAATTGCTATAGCTCGTAGTCAACCTGTGCAATGCATTCTACAATCTCTGCACTGTCTACCCAAGAATCGGCTTTCCTTCCATATTTTGGGCCCGTTTGTGCCCTGGGGAAGGTGGAGACGTGAGAGACTATAAGGGGGCATGAAACTAACATTGGGGATATACAATTCACACTAGAAAATTAATTTTGATGGTTTGGGAAGCAAGGAGGCTTGGAGATTGAAGCTAGGGCTCTTGAGAAGATTGAAGAAATGAGTTTTTGTTTGGTGTAAATGTTTTCTTCATAATTCTTCATCTTTTTCTTTCAAGAATCCGGTCATGTATTCAAACCCTATGAATTCTTTGGTCATGACTTTCGTTACTATGGTTAACTAACTTTTCTTGTTAAGACAATCGATGGAGCGATTTAATTGTATTCATTCCATTCATGACTCTAATTATTATTCGTGCTTATTTTCTATTGTGATCTTTATTTTCCCTTGTATGAGCTTAATCAACTTGTAATTGTGTTTGTGAATTCGTGAGGAGATTGAGAGGTAAATCACCAATTTAGCACTTCAATAGGAAACACGAATTGCATAGAAGATAGAGATATACTTTTATGATTTGTGCAATCTCAAAAATGGTTTATTGTTAATTAATGCACTCGATTAGGTTGAAATTCGCATAGAGATATAACGGGTTTACTTAGTTTGGTAGATTTGATTTTACTCGAGAGAGGTTATCAATTAAATTTGTGAAACTGACTGTAAAGACGTGATGGTAAATTATCATGAGTGGGATTGCATAATTGGTACGCATGTCTATTGTGGATTCGTGAGTCTCAACACCTTTATTCAAATATTCTCTAGTATATTAATTTGAGTTGCTTCTTACTTTTAAGTAGAAAAAGCATTTAATTTAAGTTTTAGTTTAAACCCCGTTATTCTTTTAAAAACTTTTTAATTTCTTTATTCAATTAGTTTGAAATTAACTTAAGTGAAGTAGGTGACTACTTTCCCTGTGGGATCGACATTTAGACTCTTCTAGTCCTATATACTTGACGGTATCGTGCGTTTGCGATTTTCCCTATCAACTCTTATATGATGTTAATTTCCAATTCAATTTCGATTATAGTAGGATTTATTTAAATAATTGGCAAAGGATACTAACATTTTAGTAATTATATATATGTGATCCGAAATGTAATACGGTGGAATCGGATTTAAAGGGAAATGTGTACTAAACATAGAGTTTGAAAGCAACAAGAATTAAATTATATATACAACTCACCTTTTTTTTTAATACGAAGGGGCACTAGGAGAGCGGAGGAAAATTAGTGGAGTGATGAGTATAGTTTCACTACAAGGAATAAGCCTAATAGCCGCGACTCGTGTCATCGTAAAATGTGTATATGTCGCCACAAATGTGTGATAGCAGTGACAACGTCGCCTGCTAATGTCGCGGCTAAAAACTCGTGGTAGTAGATCCATAGCGGCGACTCGTGTCTAGGAGCCACCTAATAGAGGCGACACAGTCTTGGCTGTATGATCGATGGGTTTCGGTCATTAAAAAAAAATTTAACCCTACCGGCCATTATTTAGCCAACCCGACCCGACCCCCCACCTAGCCCAGCCCCGCCCCATAACTAGGTCCTTTTCCATCTATATTTAATTAAATATTATTTGCTCATGTGAGGAGTCGAACCCAGCACTTTGAATGCAAAGACATGGTACTTCACCAACTGGACTAGGTTGACTTTTGATTATTACCTTGCTTTTATAATATATATTATATAGATTATTATAACTATAGTGACGAATATCTTCCCTATAACAACGATTTTCCGTCGCTAAATACAAGAACAAAGACGGGAAATTTTCTCACCAATCATATAAATACAATATTTATGGGTCGTCGTTTTAGATCAAGAAATATAGTGACGACTTTTACACATTGCCTCTATAGATACCAATATACAGCGGCGACATCACTTGTCGTCTCTGTAGATACATCCTACAGCGACGACATTATGATGTCGCCGGTATAGGGTGATGACTGCTGCGGCTACTTAAAATCACCGCTATAGCCAACGTTATGGCAACGACATCTGACGTCGTCGCAAAATATCGCCGCTATAGCTCCTGTTTCTTGTAGTGTTTGAATCCAGAACCTCCTATAGAGAATGTAATAGTAATAGGATAAATAGAAGTTAGATAGTATATCATATACACCAATTAAATTTATCAAATCTATAATAATATCAGGAGCCTCACTTTGATACCAACTGATGTAAGCCCGACAAGGTAGCACTTTGGAACCCACAACCATGTTGAGATATCATCTCAAGAAAGTAAAAAATTGTTGGGATGTGTGCCCAATAAAGTGTTAGGACAGTGACTGAAGTATGAATAAGTAATTATTTATTTATTGAATAAATGTGATGTTTATTTTTTATAAGCGGATTTACGATATTTGCGATAATATAGAGATGAGTACTTCTAGATAAGTACAGAAGATATATCTTATATTTCAACCAGAAAAACATTAGTCCTAGGCTGAGAATAAGGTTGGCATTTTCTTCTATCGAGGCTCATTTGTTGTTACTCTAACTCTATTGAATACACCATTTATCTTGATCGTCGCGACTGGTTGAGGTCGTGAGTAATAACATTGATATACTTCGGGATAAGTATATTGGACTAGACCATTGTGTGAATTTAATTCCAAAGCACGACCGTGCGCGTAAATTAAAGTTCCACATGACTGTTATACGGTTAGTCTGAATCTATCTCGGGTAGGTTCTGTTATAGAGAAATCTTAAGGAACTTAGATATGCTATGGGTGAGACTGAATAAATATTTGGTCAGAGTGAAATAATGGAATGCATACTATGAAAGGAATCCGTTGCTCTTGAATAAGGAGTTAAATGATATGCTTAAATTAATCATCTGCAAGTATGATTTCAGGAATCTAACGTTACCATTTAACAAACCATGCTAAATAGAAATCATAGCAGTGATGATTGAGAGTTAAGCGAAGCATATAATTTATTTGGTGATATAATCAGGTGTATGTATAATTAATTATCAGATCATAAGACGGGGACCAACTGTTAGATTGATAAGTTAAGAAGATAATTAATTACAGAATTAATTATTTTAGTTCTTGTGATTATTTATATAATTAGGAGTTGCAATAATTCATCTTTGGTGGACTGTACAAATTATTAACAGTTTGGATCAGTTTGACTGGATTTAATTATTGGGAGCCTAATTATGTAAATCCTATCGGGTTTCTCTGAAAGCTTCTACAAAGTCAAAGAGTTGCTTGAAAAGGAATTCTAGGGTCCGCACAAACCTACTGTAACGACTCACTCCACTTTGACATGATATTGTCCGCTTTGGGCTTAACCTGCATGGTTTTGCTCTTGGATTCTCACCCAAAAGACCTCATGTCAGTTGGAATGGGTCTCTTAGCTTATAAACTGGTATGTCTTTCTCTACCTAAGCGATGTGGGATTGAGTCTGTCACAATATTGTGACAGGCTTAATCCCAAATCGCTTGGGTAGAGAAAAGGAGACCAGTTCTTAAGTAAAGAATATAATTAATTTCCTTTTATATTAAGTCTGTAATTTTATTCGGTTTTGTTTTCAATTAGATCAATTGTAAACCCTAAAAATTGGGTATAGGATTTACAGTGTATTTCTTGTATGATTTTTGGGTATATTGTATATTGGAACGAGAATTGAAATTAGAAGGCGAAGAAGATGATCGGAAACTGAAAATTACCCATCACCGGATAACGAGTGGCAGCACGTGGCAGCATCCATGGCTACTGTGAGTCGCGCGGTCCTACAGTACCTCAAGGTGTTGCAGATCGCATGGCCAGGCCGCTGACCGCAGATCGCGTGGCCAAGCCGAGGGCCGCAACAGCAATCCTCGTACGGCGCTGGGATTGCGTGGCCTCTGTTGCGAAGCCCTGGCTGCGCAGCAGCGGTCGCTGCTACAAGAAAGCAGTGCCTTCAGGCACTATTGGTTCTTATAGTAGTGACTCACTCGCATAGCCGGCTACTCCGCAACCGGCGACGGCGGCTGGTTGAAGATGGTGCTATGTTTGTCTAAGTTTGTGAACTTGGTGCTATTTTTGACATTGGGTACTAGGGTTTGCAATTCGGGCTAAAATTAGTTTTAGAGCCTTGATACTTGTTTTGGGCTAAGAACTAGGATTGAGCCTGGAATTTGTTAAAACAATTCTTGTGGGCTTAAGCCCCAAAGATCAAGAATTGGATTTTAAAAGGCAATTTAATTGGAACAATTCTTGTGGGTTCTTAGCCCTAAGTCTTGAATTTGATTCTAATTAAATTGAATAATATTTCTAATTTAAAGTTGAGGAATAAATTAATGGGCGAAAAAATAGAAGACATGGTCTAATATATTAAAATTCTAATTTTGCCCAGAATTAATTATTTGGGCTCAATTTAATTATTTGTTTGGACTCGGTCCAATAGATCAAATATATATTTAATTGACTTATTAATATTTTATTTTGACTCAGTCAAATGAATTAAAATATTATTGGCAAGTTAATTAATTCAATTAGAAGAATTATTCACCTTAGCATCATATTTCTTCACATGAGTTTTGAACTCTAGACCGTGAAGTGAGTTTCTGAATTAGATTTGAGCCAGACTTGCAGATCATTGATTAGGTGCAGTGGGAGTTCAAGAAGACCAAGGAAAAGACTGAAGATAATGGAGATTAAATCATTTGGGCTTGAACCCAATGTTGTAATTTATTTTATCTTCAGAGTCTAGTAACAAATAATTGTATTATAGCTTTAATTTGTTTATTGCTTGATGAATGCCTTGATTGAATAATTGTCATACATTATTCATGTAGATTTGAGATCGGAAGCGTCGCTCTAGGGATTCTATATGTTTATGCATTGCCTTTATTATATTTGATTTGATTCGATTCGATAAGGAAGCCATAAATAATTAGACTATTTAATTTGATTAAGTAAATGGTTGGTAACTATTTAAAAAGGATATAAAACTCATTATTGTAAAATATTAAGCAGGAGAGGGTTTTGAACCCACGGTCTCCTCCTGTCAATCTGTTTTAGAGAATAGAATGTCAAGTCTTGTGCCGGCCTTATTGACAGACTCCCTCTAGGAGGACTTGCTATTTTTGATCTCGGTATCAGATTACTTAGCGAAGGATTTGCAAAAATAGAATTTTGGAATTTTTGATCATCCTAAAGATGGCGTTATTTCAAAATCTAAGTATTTGTGGATCTGGATGGAGGTTATACATTTATGCCACTTTACTAATTAACCTCCTAAAGAGGCTCTAACTTTTAAAGTTGGTGAGCAAAGGAAGCGGTTTTTGTTAAGACACTTAGTGTCAGATTAACAGAAAGACTGAGTGGGAGAAAATCCCAACTTAATCAGTAGTTGTTGTGACCATACCTAAGCGTGGGCAGTTAATTAGTTGGAATTAAGTCATTGTTGTGCTTTTGTATTTTAATGGGTACTACACATGTATTCATGTGTCATGCACTAAATTCTAGTTACTGCTCTCTTTATATTGTTTATCTGCTTATATTTGGTCTTCACATATTGTCTTAATTTCGTTTTGATATTGAATGCAATCACGTCTGGTTAGAAAACTATATAATTGGTGAGTGATATTTATGCTGGAAGCTCAAGTTTGTGTTTTCTATTAATATCCCACACCAAAGTAATAAAGGAGGATTAAATAAGTGGATTGCTTTACTTGCATGGTAATCCTAGACCTTTATGAAATATTTGAGTATTTTGACTCGAATTAAGTATACCTTTTCAGAATATTTTGCCTAAAGTATAAATAGATCTAAAAGATAAAGGTTTACATATTTTGGTTAACTAAAGATGGTACCTCTTATCTTGAGCCCTTGGGTAAAAGAAGAAATAAGAGGAAACTGTTTGTTTGGCAGGAAAATGACCAATGTAGATAGAGATCCCTAAAGGCAAGTACTTTAACTGTGGTCATTGGATATTAAAAGAAAGATTACATATAGCCCTAAAAGCGGGTACAAAGAAATCATTCTTATCTGAGTTCTTATTTACTAATAGATTGTACGAGTTCCTGAGTAGTATAATTTGGGATTATTAAATAAGTGTGCATTGAGATGCATAAGTTTATCAGGAGGATGGAAAAACTGATTAAGAGAATTTTTCTCTATACACAAAAGATCAGTTATTTCGGCGGAAGCAATGAGATATGTTTAGTTACCTTTTGATAGTGATAAGGGTTTCTTTTTCCATGAAACTCTATTATCAAATGAAGATGACAACGTAATTGCTTACTAACAAGGTTCGCTCCAAGCTAATGAGACATATATTTGGGATCTTTGACTTGGACATAGTATCTTGAACAAGATTCAAATCATTGGTCAAGGATGAACCACTAAATTGTTTATAGGTCGAGTCAATGCCAACTGGTGAATCACGTTTGGAAGGAGAAATGACCAAAGAAGTCATAGAATCAAAGAAGTCTTTGAATTAGTGCCTTACGGTAATTGTAATCCTATGAGCACGCTAATGCGAAATAGTAGTGAGTATTTCGTATTTTTACGAATGGTTACTCAAGAAATGACTATTTTACCTGATGACTCAAAAGCCTGAAATATTTGATGAAATCAAGGATTTTTGGACTGTGGTTGAGAAACATCTAGTCAAAAGTATTACAACACTTTGATCTGATCAAAGAGGCAAATAGTTGTCCAGCGAGTTCTAGGAGAACATCTTGGAACATGGGATCGGATCCTATCCAGACACATCTGGGTATTACTAGAAAGCTGTTGTATCGGGTAGGAGAAAACAGAATCTTGTTGGACATGGCACAAATCATGTCAGTATTCTCTACACTATCAGTCTTCCCTAAAGGGATAAGAGAATATTGCTTCTGTAATTCTCAAGACGAGAAAGTATTTATTTTAAACAAATGTAACTTTTTTAGAGGATAAGTATATAGAAGACAGTGAGTACAAATCAAAAGATTATGCTGGAAGAGATGGGAGAATTTATTCCTAGATTTCCTACTGGTAGTATCCATTGGTTGCAAGATTTGAGTGGAAGTCAAGAGAATTTGCCTCAATTTGCAAACAGAGTGGATGGTGAGAAAGATAATCTGGTGGCAGACGCCAGAGTTGAAAATGCGCAGACCAATCAAGAGGGTCCAAGAGTCTCCACTGCTTAGACGTAGTCAGAGTATCATTAAGAAACTCGCAAGGTACTTGTTAGTGGTAGAATCCTATATAGTGATCTCTACAAAACAAGAAGATGATCCGATAAACGTTCAGGGAAGCGATGGAGGATATGGATGTAGAGTCTTGGAAGATATGAACGATACCTGAAATGGAATCTAAGTATTTCAATCAGCTCTGGGAGTTTGTAGATGCACTTGAAGGGATAAAACCCATAAGGTGAGAGAAATCTACAAGAGAAATGGAGAAATGGATGGGAAGGCTAAAGCCTTAAAATAGGATTAGTAGCTATAGAGAAGGTATCTATAACGATGAGACCTTTTCTCAGGTTGCTAGGCTCGAATCAATTCACACTCTCTTATCCATTACTACTTATTTCGATTACGAGATTTGGCAAGTAGATGTCAAGACTGCATTCTTGAATGGATGGCTTGATGAATGTATATGTATAATGCAACCAGGCAAATTCATTACTCTGAGACATAAATAAAAATTCTACAAATTGCATAGGTTCATTACGGATTTAAGCAAGCATCCAGGTCATGGAACAAAAGATTCGACAAAGTGACTAAAACATGTGGTTTTGATCCGAACTTCGATGAGCCCTGCATCTATAAGAAGAAGCAGGATAGTTTTTCTAGTACTTTATGTGTAGATAAAACATTACTTGTCGGAAACGATATGGGAATGTGATCCGCAGTAGAAGCATGGTAGGCCCAACAACTCAGTATGAAGGACTTCAATAAGGCTAGCTATATGTAGGGATTCAGATAATATGGAATCACGGATATAAGTGGATTGCCTTGCTGCAAGCTTCATATACAAACAAAATATTGGTTAGGTTTGCAAATGAAGAGCTCCAAAGAAGGGTTCCTACCCTTCAGGCATGGAGTTCACCTGTCAGAGGGGCTATGTCCTATATCTATGACAAGGTAGAAGACATGAGTAGGATATCATATAATTTGATAGTGTATAGTCTCGTGTATGCCATGCTTTGCACTAAACCAAACATTTGTTATGTTGTTGGGATGTTGAGTCGGTTTCAGTCATATCTAGAACCAAAGCACTGAGTAGCATTGAAACATATATTCGAGTATCTTTGGAGAACGATAGATTATATGCTAGCGTACTTAATGCAAGAGTTGGTTTCAGTTGGATACACTGACTCAATTTTCAGTCAGATATACATTTTCAAAAATCTACATCAGGAACATCGTTTACCTTGGTGGCGATGCTGTCATCTGGAGGAATGTGAGGCAATCCTGCATCATGGACTTCACCATAGAAGCTGAATTAGTATCAGCTTGTCAAGTAGCCGATGAAGTCGATAGGCTTCCAGTAAAATCCTTACGAATATTTAGGTGGTACCCGCAGTGGTAAACTTCATTCTGCTTCATTGCGAAAGAAGTGTGGTGGTAGCCATTGTAAAAGAACTGAGAAGCCATCTAAAAGGGAAGCACATAATTGTCTGTTGTATGGTGTATTAGTCTGCAAGATTGGCTTGGCAGATAACCCAGCCGATATGTTCATAAAGAGCTCATAAGCACTTCGAGGATAATCTGGACACCATGGGCAAGCAAGACTTGAGACATACACTTTATAGGCAAGTCAGAGAATTTTTGGGATATGTGCCCAATAAAGTGTTAGGACAGTGACCGAAGTATGAATAAGTGATTATTTATTTATTGAATAAATGTGATGTTTATTTTCTATAAGCGGATTTACGATATTTGAACGGTAACAAACGGTCATCGGTTGCTTTGCGATAATACGGAGATGAGTACTTCTAGATAAGTACAGAAGATACATCTTATATTTCAACCGAAAACTTTAGTCTTAGGCTGGGAATAAAGGTTGGCACTTTATTCTATTGAGGCTCATTTGTTATTACTCTAACTCTATTAAGTAGGCTATTTATCTTGATCGTCGTGACTGGTTGAGGTCGTGAGTACTAACATTGATATACTTCGGGATATGTATATTGGACTAGACCATTGCGTGAATTTAATTCCAAAGCATAACCGTGCGAGTGAATTAATGTTCCACATGACTGTCATATGGTTAGTCTGAATCTATCTCGGGTAGGTTCTGTTATGGAGCAATCTTAAGGAGCTTAGATATGCTATGGGTAAGACTGAATAAATATTTGGTCAATATACTCTGCATGTTAGGAACCAGAAGTGAGTGAAATAATGAAATGCGTACTGCGAGAGGAATCTGTTGCTCTTGAATAAAGAGGTAAATGATTTGCTTAAATTAATCCTCTACAAGTATGATTTAAGGAACCTAACTTTAGTATGTAGCGAACCATGCTAAATAGAAATCATAGCAGTGATGATTGAGAGTTAAGCGAAGCGTATAATTAATTAGGTGATACGGTCAGGTGCATACCTAATTAATTATCAGATCATAAAATAGGGACCAACTGTTAGATTGACAAGTCAAGAGGATAATTAATTGCGGAATTAATTATTTTAGTTCCTGTGATTATTTATATAATTAGGAGTTGCAATAATTCGTCTTTGGTGGAGTGTACAAATTATTAATAATTAAATCAGACAGTCTATATCAGTTTGACTGGATTTAATTATTAGGAGCCTAATTATGTAAATCCGATTGGGTCCCTCCGGAAGCTTCTAGAAAGTCAAAGAGTTGCTTGGAAAGGAATTCTAGGGTTTGCACAAACCTATTAGGAATAGAACTCTCCTGTCTTTCAAGACACGAAAGAGCCTTGGATTTTTCCCTATAAATAAGGGAAGAGGGCGGTCTTATTTCTCAATCCCGGGAAGAATCTCGTCCCAATACTCTTGTAGAGAATTCTAATTCTCTACAGTTCATCTCTTGTGCCGGGGTTTTTGGGAGAATTTCTAGCGGCGCCCAATTGCCAGTGCAATCCAAGACTTGAAAGCATTCTGGAGAAGATCAAAGGGGTGGGAGCTAGGAGTTCGTGATCATCGATCATGGGAATAACTGCGTACTAAAGGTATTATTCCGCTACTCTTTCTTTAGAAAACTATTTGTGCAAAATTATATATTGAATTAAACATCCAGATCGATCCTACTTTAAAGAAAATAATTTTTTATTTAAAATTATTGCTATTCTTTGTTCTTGTTTCCAACAGAATTTTGGTTTAAAATTGGACCTTTAAATTTGGATCCAATGAAATTAATCAAAGAACCACAAATTTTATCACTCGCCACAAGAATTAAAGTTCAAGAATTCTTGATAAGGGTTGTCAATCGGCAAAATGACACAAATAATTGAATAATCGCTTCTAATCTCAATGTATCAAACATGTAAAAACTCTAGATATTAATTTGAACATGATTAACGTTTTATTGAAAAACAAGAAAGGTAAATATATATATATATATATACACGCAAAAATTGAATCGACGTGAACTTGAAGGGCGGCGCTTTAGAAACAGCCCCGCACCCATTTTAATTAAAATAATCTAAAAATAAATAAGAAATTTGAAAAGTTAAAAGAAAAAAACAGAAAAGAAATAATAGAGTTTGGCAACTCTATTATTTAAAAAGGGAAATGTGTACTAAACATGGAGTTTGAATCTAATTTTTCTTTTTTGTCTGTCCCATTCTTTTCTAAAAATTAGTTAAAATATTAGTTCTCTTATATGTCTCTATTTAATGTGTATAGTTATTAAAAAAATAGAATTATTAAAGTGGATTAATAAATGAAAGAGTATAATAGGGAAATGACATTAAAATTTACTTTTTCAATGCTATTAAATGCACTTTTATTAATTTATGTGAAAAAAATAAAACCATCTTTTTGAGACAGAGGTAGTATTACTTCTGAGTGGGGAGAGGCCCTCTGTTTATAGGAAAAATACAGAGTATACGTAGCTTATTACACAAAGTAAGCGACTCCTCAAGGTGAATTGTTTAAGCAGGATAGTGATTACATCATCATAGAGGCACATTGCCTCCCCCTTCCTATCATGCTATCAAGCTAAGCGATTATGTATAATCAACCTTTAATTACTAACCCTCTGTATACATATATCATCAATTTGAAAGGAGTCGGGCTACAAAACTAGATAATGCTCATTTTAAAAAGCTGTACCGCTCACATGGCACGAATCTAATAAAAACAGCCTCACAAAATGTGGGGCTCATTTTGTTAGTTTCATGTCACGTTAGCGTAAAGCTCCTTCTTAAGGAGCCTTATCTATCTTCTTAGAAAATTTCATTTGAAAGTGCAAATAAATACAAAAGGTTGGTGCTCTATTGATCTAGATTTAAAGGTTGGTGTTCAGCCTCCAGCTTCCTTTTTCTTTCTTTCCCTTTTTTTTTAAGATTTCTAATTAAAAGTTTCTCCTTACTTTTATTCATTTGCGAATTATAGCATTATTTTGAAGTCACAAAATATACAATATATTGAAGTCAAAGCAATGATTTCAACATGCACTTTGACAACTAGAAGCCATTTATAAACATAGCGTCAAATGATCCAAAAAATTTAAGATGCAAGTTTCTGAAAAATAAAATTTCTCAAATTGCCCGTATTGATTTTTAAAGTTTAGTATTCAATATTTTGTTTGCTATATATTTTGAAATGTTTATTATATCAAATGTAAAGTATAATCCAATTGGTTAGTTGGAAAATTTTTAAAAACTTCCCAAAAGTTTTGTAACAAAGAAAAATCTTCAAAAACCACTTGGAGTTTTTGTAACAAAACCTCCCATCTTATGTGGCGTGTATCCATACACGTCACATGTATTGAGAAGTTTTGGAAGGAGGCTCTAGTTTATACTTATAAGTAGCAATTGAATTGATCTTTATTGTCAAACTAATAAGATAAATTATTCAGTTTATTGTGTACTCATAGAAGATATTATGAACATTAATATAAAACAAAATGATAACAAAAATACTTGTATAGCACGTGGTGCCTCTAGCATGGCCAAAGAGAGTTCTCCACTGCAACAGATAGCCCTTGTTTGCAAACTCTTGTTTGCAAACTCATTGTAATTTTAAATAAAAATTGGTCACATTTATATACTTCATACGAGCCGTATGTACTATACAAAGATTGTAACGCTGTGCTTATTTTTTCTCATCACGTGAATTTATTTAATTTTAATACGTTGTCAAAATTTATTATTTTGATTATGTTTATCATTGTTAATAAAATTTACTTTCTATGATTTTGCAGTGGAAGGACTTAGAAGCTGTAATGATCAATGTGTCTAAAATGAATCCTATTTATGTGCAATTGTGTTCTTGAGTATATAAATTTCACATTTTTTACTATGTATTTAATTGCATATGTTATTTTAGGAGAGATTGGAAAGAAATAAACAAGGTTTGGACTTAATTAAACAAGACTATTATTGGGGGACTATATTGTTTCAAAATCGAAAGTTTAGCCAAGAACCCTTTTAAGCTCATTCTTAACCCTAGCCTCCATTCTCATTCATGAAGAATTGATTCATCCATATTCTTCAATTAGCTCTCTCTCCCAATCTAAGGTAAGTAATGAATCTTTTCATTTACCCTTCGATGTTAGTGCCTAGTTCATAGGTAGCTTGTATCCTTTGAGAAATAGTTCAAGAAACTAGCTAGATACAAATGCATAAAGTTTATGTTATGTTATGTTTTATGTCCAAATGAATGTTGTTAGATGAGTAAAAGAGCAATATATTGGATGTAAATATTACATGTTTGAAGGAAAGCTTAAATGAATTTGGCATGGTGTTTTAGGTTCTGCCCTCTGATTTTGAACGGTCATAACTCACAGTAGACAGCATGTTTTGGGGTGATTCAAATTGGAAAACGACCTTCTGTGAGTAGTCTTTCATTTAAAATTAGAATGACATCATTTGGAGGTCTATAGAAGTTTTTCTGGTACTTTTTGTACAACCTGCCAGTTTTACCCGAGAATAAGTTTGGCATATCAAATGTTACTTTTATGAGCTCTTTTGTGTGTGATAAACCTCTTGTGGGATAATCTTTAAGGTTTGGAACTTAGATGCATGTTGAAAGATAAAAGGATGAGTTAATTTTCTTTATGCAAATAAAGTGTTTGATAAAATACCTAGATGAAACCATTTATGCAATGAATGAAGGTGATAAAAAGTAGTTGTGTCTCAACAATAGCTTAAATTTAAGAATAATTTGGAATGTGAAATTAAAGTATGAGATTGTGAGCAAATATGTGAAATTGTTAATTAAGGCATGACAATACTATTTGCTTATGAGAGCTAAATCTTAGTTGCTTGAATGTGAGCTAAGATGTAATCATTACATGGATTTTTAAGTCAAATGAATGATATGAGAACTTTGTGTCTCACTTGTTAAATGATTATACTAGGATTCGTGGCACATTGATCTTGAAAGCAGTTAAAGGCCTTCCACTCGCTAAAAGTAAATATCTTAAAGACTTGAGGTAAGTAAACTCCACCCTTGAGTCCATTATATGTTGAAGGATGACGTATAGGTAATGTGCTATATTGTTAGCTTGTTGATGAATGATTAATTGTTAAATGTGAAAGTTATGGAATGATGCTTACATTGTTGGATATATGCCTATTCATGTCATGTCATGTCATGTCATTTCATCATGTAACATGCATGGTCATGATTTCAAAAGATGAATGTTTTGCTATGAAGGTTGAAAGTATTTATAAA
>CAVNYN010203294.1:0-34239 GCA_963692815.1 Nyctanthes arbor-tristis | reverse complement strand
ACCTCTCCAAATTGACGCCACAGTTCCTTCACAGCAAATATTCTATGAATATTTACAAGAACATTCCTGGTTAGATGGAGACACATCCTGGTTCCAGTCTTCAAATATAAATCTTCCCAATCACTATCGCTCATACTGATTCCAGCAACTTTGTTAGAACAAGGAGAAGGTTTTCCTTTGAAAGCTTTAAATTGCCCAATCAAAATCAAGAAATTCCAAACTTGTTCTAGCCACAAGTCAAACTTGATTATCATGACTTTGTACTTTGCCATATCTTTCCTCTGCTCCACCTCGAACAAAACTTGATGCTCTAATACCACTGTTGGGAATTAATGTAAATTCCCTGATTACGTCTGTAGGATCGTTGTTCATGGAATTTAATTGAGATAAGGAAAAATAAAAGAGTTACAAGAAAACTCTCAAGGTGCTAGACTCACCAATTTTTCCCTCAACTTGCTTGTACCACTTGTATATAAAAGAAGAAGAAAACATCTCTATTTATAGGCTTCGTTTCCTTGGAAGACAAGACAATCCTTCTATAATTTGGATTCCTTTTCCTCATAGGATTCTTCTTCTTTCCCTTTCCTTTTCCTTTTCAACTTTGGATTATTTTTTGCAACAAACCCAACATCTTAACCTGATCTTTTCCTCATAAATTAAAATCTTTTTACTTATTTTTAAATTTCATTTCTGACTTATATAATTCACTCACAACTCTCCAGTTACATTCACATGTAATAGTATTCTATTTCTCTTATATTATAATCTTCCTACTTTCAAATTCACATATGTTGCCCTTCTCCATATCGGTTTAAATAGCATTCATTCTTATAATGGATCATGGTATTATATCTCTAAAGTCTTTGTGAGACTTACAATGAAATTTTTTACCATAGTTATACTCTTCAAGTCAACTCTTTCCTTCTAATCTTATATAATACTCATGCTTAATTTACTCAATTTATGGATATATGTATTCCACTTTTGTAGTCACCTCTAATATCCCTTCATCTTGTAAACTCTATCATGATGTTACATTTCCAAAATTTCAGTAGCAATGTGACTCAAAATCACCATCACTTGACTTTCTTAATTCTTATTTATATCATAGTTCCAATTATGTACAAGTATGACTTGATGTTCACTAGCTACATGTTAATAAGTAATCCTAGTAGTAAGACACTGGCAAGTACTCATAGTCTAAACTTCTAAACCCATTCATGATCATTGATAGGAATCCATCTATAATATACCTCTTTCAAGTTCCTACCTTTCTTGGCAAAATCTTCATTGTAAAGGATATTTGTTATAGATTTACATAATATACGTACATGGGTTTTCTTTGGCTCATGTCTCTTTCTCTTTCATACTATTTAGTTCCACTCAAATTACTGGAGGGAAATTTAGTGGGAATCAAGGGAGCATTAAAGTAAGTTAGAATGCTTTAACTCTTGAATCCTTTACCCTTTTTTCTGGTTAAGAAGACTATAGTGAAACCCCAAGACTGGTACTTCAATTAGACTGGATAGAAAGAATATCGTTAGTAAATTTCTATACTTACTTGAAAGATTAGGATCATAAGCAATTGAAAATACATAAATGCATTGAATGATGATGGTAACTTTGAGTTGATTTAACAGGAAAAGAACTTATATATGATAGGATCCAATGAAATAAACATCTAATGTAAGCAACAAGAGTTGGGGAAGAACTAAAGATGTGATTTAAGTGCTAATTTGTCCCACATGGAAGAACTAAAGATGTGATTTAAGTGCTAATTTGTCCCACATGTTATAAGTTGACATTTAGCCTATATGATTACATGTATATATATCGACAGTATTTTGCAGGAGAATTTTGAAACGTCAAAGTTTTGACTCTTCCGATCTGAAACATGCTGAAATTAAAATATCTTGTTCAAAGATGTCGTGGCTATAAAGTATTGAACTTAGGAACCTTCTTCAGGTTGTGCACCAAATGAAACTGGGAAAGGATCAGAGCAATTCGACCATTTGGGCAGTTTGAATAAAAACTTTTCTATGTTAATCCACAATCTAGGTGAAGAATCGAGAACTCAATAATGAATTGCTGCATTAAATTTATACAATTGGAGCTTCTATACAAGATAATAGAAAAGAAACTGGTCCTAAAGAAAGTTTATCTAAGAAATTGGATAACATATATGATACAGTTTAAAATACTTGATTGAAGAGATCGGAAGAGCGTCGTAAGGAAATAAAACAATGTATGGCATTCTTAAGGAATTTTTCAAATCATATGACTTAAACAAATGAAATGATGTTTTATCTGCTATTCCATTCTTTCAGACATTAGGTACTTCAATTTCGATGTAGTGAATAACTTTGTATTTATACATCAACTGTATAACAAATTCTGAAACTTCAATAATTAATTTTGTAATTTCAGAACTTAGGGACTGACTTACAAGGTCGTAGGAATATGACAACTTGTAATGATGAATTTAGTAATGATCATGAGTATTTTGATGATAGTAAAGATGAACCTCTGCCCATAACAGAAGTTGGAATAACATCACATAATAGAAACTCGAATAGCAATAACTGCACAACATTTTATTAAACATTGAGACTGAGAACCTAGAAATGTAGGACATCTAGTCTTATAAGATCAAATTTAGTTATAGAAGGTATCAAAGGCATCCTAAGTTTTCAAGAATGACATTGGCCTCAATCAATTTGAAGCTCAAAATCCATGCAAAGGCCTTTATAGGAAAAGGATAAGTTAGATAGTTAAGAAGGACAACATTCGGCAACATGGAGATGAAGTAGAAACTGATTTATTTGGGGTTTTAGTGGTCAAAGAAATCCTTCAAGATAGATTGTAATGGAATACATTTGAAAGGCTTGAAATTGTCAAGAAGGCATGGACCAGGTTAATCTGAGACAATGACTTGCACATTTCAAGATTTCTTTGAAGCACTAAATAGTCATGAACATAGGCTTTACAAAGAGTTTGAGAATGGGAATCCATGTTATCAGGAATGGTAAGAGCATACATCTATTGACGGGTTTCCCCCTTCCTTTCGCTGCTAATAGCAATCATCTACTTGTCTTATCTTTGTTTCTAACCCTTATATAGTTAAAGATTTCAACAAAGTCATTCTAGTATTCATTGACAATCAAAAATCTGGTATGAGATTTAGTAATTCATTCTATCTAGCATCCTTTTATACAAGAATGGACATTATGGATTACAAAACTTGTAAAAGATCAAGTAAATTGACATATTTCCTTAGTACTAATTGCCCCAATTGTATACTCTTTTCTAGACTTCATTCACCACATATACGATACGAACTTTCATTAATTACATATCATCATGAACTAAATCACATACTTCATCATCTTTCTTTATCATTACCTTTATGGGAAGCAATGGAAGTTTGGAGCAACATCTCTTATACCTGTGAGCCTTGCCACCACATTACATGATTATCTAAATCTATGACATGAGCACGCTGATATAGTGCAACATAAAACAAAACAATTGCTTTAATACTAAACTGACATGTCTCACCCCCAGTATCTCTAACTTACTTAAAGTGAGACATGCGCTGACGATAAATTCCAACAAAAAGCTAGAATTTACCGTCAAGGCTCGTAAACAACCAAATTATTCTAGGAAAATTTTCGCAGCATCTCACCTAATTTATTAACAAAATCAACCTGTACAATTTCCCAACATCAACAACACCTCACAATCTAATAATCCTCACTATAATTAACACCACTGCAGAAGTAAAGAAATATACTAAATCGAATATAATTCACTTATGAACACCCAACACCAACCAATAAGCTTAACCCTATCGAAGCCTATAATTCATAATATCAAAAAACCCATAACCATTTCTATGTGATGGCTCCAATTCTTGAAATAGCAGGCTCGGCTATAACGAATTGTCTGTTACCCAAACTCCAATTGCTACCTGAAAAGAAAATCATTTAGAAAACATATGAGCTAACAAGCCCAATAAGTGGAGTATTGTACGTAAACAAACTTTAGAGAATCAAAAATGCATCTTTTGCAAAATCTCATATAAAGCATACAAACAACTCTTGGGTTTTCATAATAATGTACAATATAATTCAAATATCATTATCAAGTAGAATTCATCTTACATCAAAGCATTTATGAAATCATTACAATGCTAGAAATTGTGAAAATTCATATCATTCTACGAATCATCACAAAATCCTCCCCAAAGAGTATCCATATTCTCATCTCATCATGTAATCTATCATATTAAGTCATACGCACATAGACACCAGCTAAGCCATAGGTACCTTACGATCCCTTCGCCTTGGGCAGCACAACAAACAGCTGGATCCATACCTAGCACCTTCAGCCCCTTCGCCTGGGTGGCGTATCATATTAAAAGCTTGAGCCATGAACCCCTTCGCCCATAGGCAGCATATTCATAATATTGGATACAAATTTGGAGGGTTTCCATACATCATAATCATATTTCAAATCAAACATTTGACTAAAAGTCATGAAGCGTCATTTCATATAAAAAAATCCATATGAATTTTTTTCTAAAGAAGTATCAACTTTTGTGAAATTTCGTTGGAGTGCATGGTCATCATAGACATTGCAAATTCATGTGAAATCAAAGCATAATAATTTTCATCTAATAAAGAAGAGAAGAGCTCCACTCACTGACTAAGTAGCATCCATTCGTGTTTCACTTCCTTTTAGCCCTTATCATTTCCTGTTACATCATATGAAAATTCTACTCAACATTTAATTCCTTTCCATTTCTTGATTCACACATATAACTTAATTCTTTTACTTTTCCTTGTTCAATTCTATTTATCTTCTTTCTAACTTATTTACTAGTTAATGAAATTAATCCAACTAGTTTTATTAACATGAGATTCCCCCCCCCCAATTCACTTAAAATCCTCAAGATTCATTAATTTCTCAAGAAGATATATGTGTCCCCTTCTTATTATTTAGTCTAACTTTACTTCATCTAGTCTTAAATAATGCTAATTCCTAACCTTTAATCAACTTTTCCACACTAATGGATATATACATATATATATATCTACTACGAAATTTCAAACGTGGCTTTCCTTATTTAGCTGATATTAACATCATAAAATCACATAACTTAAGACTTCAATATTAAATTGTAAACCTCAGGAATTTATTCCATAACATAAGCTTGAGATAGACCATAAATTATTCTTCTTGGATCCTTGTATAATTAAACCAGTCTTTAATAATCACTTTTAATATTCACATTGTCTAACAGGAAGTAAGGATAAAGAAAACTAATTACATTTAATTAATTCTGTGACATCTCAATTTTCCCTTATGCTTCCATTGCACAGAATAGATTAAAATATGGAGACCCAATTAAACACGAGCATCAGATGAAGGATTAAAGTGTTAAAGTGAAAAAAAATGCAAAGTATGGGGTCCAGAAATTTCCCGTGAAAATGGACCAATTTGCTACCATATAATATATATATATATATTATAGAAAGCAAAATCAAA
This sequence comes from Nyctanthes arbor-tristis, assembly GCA_963692815.1. Taxonomy (NCBI): domain Eukaryota; kingdom Viridiplantae; phylum Streptophyta; class Magnoliopsida; order Lamiales; family Oleaceae; genus Nyctanthes; species Nyctanthes arbor-tristis. Next base: position 28,689 of record CAVNYN010203294.1, on the reverse strand, counting down.
AGACAAATAAAGAAGGAAAAGAAAGAACAAACAGAAAAAGGTGACGGAGAGGGACAAAGAGAAGATTTCGGGGTGACGTCTTCAAGCCAAAAAAAATGTTGAAAATTGGAACAAGAATAAAACATAAGTTTATTTATTTTAAGCTTTGGTTTATGTGAGTTAAGATGGGAATTTTGCTTAAAGTTTATGGAAATTTTATAAATATGCAATACTAACTTGTAATATTTTTTAATACACATTTTAACGGCATGAAATCATCAGTTGGTCATGGAATTTGAGGTTCATAATGTTAGTACAAGAAATTATAGTTGGCTAGTACAAGATGAAATTTTATATGAATGAAATTTAGTATGGAGTAAGTAAGTTGAAATTTTATATAAGTTGTGGTGTGGCTGTAGGGAGTGGTATTATGATAATGGATAAGTTTGGTGAAGTTGAGACTTAACGAATGTAATGAATGACTTGGTATTTAAAAGCAAGTGCAGGAAATTTTATTAAAGGCTAAGAATTAATGTTTAAAGGTGAAGAATTAATGTTGTTATTTAGTAGATATTTAAGATTTTAATATGTTATATTATTATAATTTTTAAGATAGAATAAAGTCGAGAATAATTATAAAAAATGAATAACTGTATGTCTCAATGAACAAGGAAGGAAACTTGAAGAATTCAATGGAATCAGGGACTTGAAATCAGAAAGGGAATTTCATGTTGATAAAGTTTGTGTGAACTAGAAGATCTTTAACTAGTAAATAAGTTAGAAAGAAAATAAAAAGGATTGAGCAAGGATAAGTAAAAGAATTGAGTTAAATGCGTAAATTGAGTTGTGGTTATGAATTAATTTCCTATAAAGTTTTAAACAGTGTGAAATTATTCGTAGATATGAAAATGGAATTATATAAAGACTAAAAGAAAATTATGTAAAGTTAGTAAGTGAAATCAAAGGTTTAGAAGGAAGATTAAGTTGAAAATTTATTAATGAAGTATTATACGGGGTTTCAAAATAGAATCCCTTGTAATAGTAATTAAAAGAAGTTTTTGGAGTCTTTAATAGAACATGGGAAATTAAGAGAAGATATAAATTGTGACTAGCAATATGCTTAAGGAAAGATTTAAAAACAAAAATAAAAAATAAATAAAATATCTACTCGAATCTTATTTCTTTGAATGGAAAGAAACAAGCGGAAAAGGAGAAAATGTGGAAAATGAAACTATAGTTGAAAGTACGTAAGAGTATGAGTATTTATAATAGAAGAAGTTCATTAGAAAAAATTAGATGTTAAGTAGAATCTTATATAATGTTGCAGGAAATGATAAAGATCAAAGGGAATGAAACATGAAAGGAGGCTACTTAGCTAGTGAGTGGAGCTTTCCTCTTCTTTTCTTCCCAAATGAATTCATATGAACTTGCAAATGTTTATGATTATGAATGTATTTCCTTGAAATTTCAAAAAGTTGATACTTCTTGGAAAAGTTATGTAAATTTTCTTTAAAAAAGCTTATGTGGAGTTTTATATAAACATGATGCCCATGATTTCAGAGAAAGTGTTGAAAATGAAATGTGGTTTATGATGTTTCATGATGCCCATGTTTCATGATGCCCATTATAAACATTTTATAATGATTATTAAAATGAAATGATGTTTCATGATGTTTTCCGATAAGGAATGATTTTTTAAATGTTCATGTGATGCTGAAATTGAGTTCAAATTATGAAGGTTAAAGGTTTAAGACCTTGTAAAGTTATATTATAAATTTTTTGAAGCCTGTTTATTTCAAACTCCACTCACTGGGCTAGTTAGCTCATATCTTTTCAAAATGATTTTCTTTCCAGGTAGCAATTAGAGTTTGGGCAACACATCGTAGCCAGGCCGCTATTTCAAGGATTCAAGCCACGACATAGAATTTATTATAGGGTTTATGTTATAATTTATACACTTGATATGGTTAAGTTTACTAATATTCATTGGGAATTCTAGGTGAAGCATACTTGGTTTAGTATATTTCTTCATACAAGAAGTATGGTGATTTGTGATGATGGGAATTCTTATAGTGTGAAGTGTCAATGGGTTGATGTTGGGTGTTACGCAGGTTGGTTTGTTAACAAATTAGAGGAGGTGCTCTTGAAAGTTTTTCAGGATTATTAGCATGTTCACGAGCCTTGACAGTAAATTCCAACTTTTAATTGGAATTTATCGTCGGCACAAGTTACTCTTCTAGTAAGTCAGAGGCACTAGGGTGGGGCGTGTCAGTTTGGTATCAGAGCAAGATTTGGGTATTTATGTTGCGATATACTAGCATGGTCACGTCATAGATTAGATAATCATGTAATGTGGTGGAAAGGCTCGCAAAGGTAAGAGATGTTGCCTCAAACTTCCGTTGCTTTTCACATAGGTTATGATAGGAAGATGATGAAATATATGATTTAGTTTATGATGATATGTAATTAATAAAAGTTCGTATGGCATATGTGATGAATAAAGCTTAGAAAAGAGTGTGCAATTGGGACGGTTAGTCCTAATCAAGTATATTAATCCACTTCATCTTGTAGAAGTTATGTGATCCACATTGTCTATTCTTGTATAAAGGGACGCTAGATCGAAGGAAGTCCTAAATCTTATACATGATTTTTGAGTGTTAATGAATGCTAGAATGAGTTTGTTGAATCCCCATGCCTATATAAAGGTTAGAAACAAAGAAAAGACAAATAGATAAGGTTTACGAGAAGTGAAAAGAGAAACTTCAGTAGATGTATGTTCTTACCGTTCCAGATAATATGGATTCTCATTCCCAAAATCTTTGTAAAGTCTATGTTCATGACTATTTAGTACTTTTGATGATATCTTGAAAAAATCAAATCATTATCTCAGATTAAGGAAATCCAGGCTTTCCTGATTCAAGCCTCTGGAGTGTATTCCATTACGATGCTATTCTAAGGGCTTTTCTCAACCACTAGAACCCCCAGATAATTCAGTTTCCACTTATCTCCATGTTGCCGAATGTTGTCCTTCTTACCTCTTTAATCTATCCTTCCTTGTAAAGAACTTGCATAGATTTTGAACTTGAAATTGATTGTGGCAAGACCATTCTTGAAAACTAGAGATGCCTTTGATACCTTCTATAATCAAAATTTGATCATGTAAGACTAGATGTCCTTCATGGTTCTTAGATGCGATATGTAATGAAATGTTGTATAGTCATTGTTGTTCGAGTTTCTATTATGTGATGTTATTTCAACTTCTATTATGTGATGTTGTATTGTCATTTTTGTCTTCACTATCATCAAAATATTCATGATCATTACTAAAGTCATCATTATAAGCTGCCATGTTCCCAAGACCTTGCAAGTTTCCTAAGCTCCAAAATGGCAAAATTGATTATGAAAATTTCAGAAATTGTAATACAATATTGCTATATAAATGAAAGTCATCCACTTCATTGAAGTTGAAGTACCCAAAGATTGAAGAAAAGAATTCATAGATAAAGCATCATTTCATCTATTTAAGCCATATGATTTTGAAGATCAGATTCCTTAAGGATGCGAAACATCATCTTATTTACTTCATGTCCCTTGGAGCTTCAGTCAAGCCTGGCAACATGTTTATTACTATTTTCTTCTATTGTAAACTGATTTATGTATGTTATCCAATTGTTTGAATAATCCTTCTTCAGCATCATTTCCTCTCCGTTATCTTATAGAGAAGCATCAATTGTCTACTTTGATGCATCAATTCATTAATAATGTCCTCGATTCTTTGCATGAATTGTGGATTGAAAAGTATCTATACAAACTACCTAAATGGTTGAATTAGTTTGATTCTTTCCCAGAATCATTTGGCATATAACCTGAAGAAGGTTCCCAGTTTTGCCTTGCAGCTATTACATCTTTTAATAAGATTGTTTAATTTTCAGCATGTTCCCACCCTTTGATCGGAACTTTGATGTTTCCAAATTCTTATGCAACAATATTGTCAATTTTATATACATGTTATTGTATAGACAAGACCTGAACTTGTAACATGGAGAAAATGAACATTTAAATCACTTGTTCAGTTTCCTTTCCCACCACTTGTTGTTTGCATGAATTGTTCACTTCATTGAGTCCTACCATATACCAATGCTTTTTCCATTAAATTTGCCTAAAGTCCTTCAGTGTATTTATTTATTATTTTCAATTGCTTTGACCCTAATCCTTCAAGTAAGCATAGAAGTTATTAATGGTATTCTTCTATCCAGTCTCATTGAATTGCCCAGTTCATCGGGTTTTCGCTATAGTCTTCTTAATAAATTCTGGAAAAGGATTCGAAAGTTAAAGCATTCCAAATTACCTTAATCCTCCCTCGATTCCTCTAGATTCTTAACATTGATCATAAATGGGTCTACAAGCTTAGAACTATGAATACTTGCAAGAGTCTTCCTAAGAGAATTAGTTACGAACATGTCGCAAGTGGATATAAAGTCATAGAATTGGTATTATGATGTCGATATGAATTAAGAAAGGTAAATGATGGCTGATTTTGGGTAATATTTACTACTGAGATTTTGGAAATACGATGCCACAATAGTTTACAAGATGAAAGGATATTAAAGGTGACTAAAAAGTGCATAACCTATATCCATGAATTGACTAAATTAAACATGGGTAAGGAAATTAGAAGGAAGGAGTGAACTAGAAGGGTATAACTATGGTGAAAATTTTCATTGTTAATACTTGTAAAGACTTTAGAGACATGATATCATGATCCATTGCAAGGTTAGTTAGTGTATGAAGAGGTTATGATGAAAAGGTTAACATGAGCAATACGTAAGGTGAAAAGACTACAAATGAAAAGAAGTTGAGTATTAAAAACATAAGAGTGACATCATTAAGTTAACAAATTATACAAGTCACAAACGAAATCTATGACTTAATTTAGTAAGACATAAATGTCAAATTACGAGACAATTACGCTAGTAAGTCTATTGGAGACCACATATTATAGAAGAACTATACGGGTGAGTGAAGATCAAGTACAATTTTAGTAATTTTATTCTCCAGACCTTAAGATTGTTGAATTTCGAGGACGAAATTCTTTTGAAGGGGGTAAGTACTGTGACATCCCGATTTTCGCTTATGCTTCCATTCCACAAAATAGATTAAAATATGGAGACCCAATTAAACACAAGCATCAGATGAAGGATTAAAGTGTTAAAGTGAAAAAATGTAAAGAATCGGGTCCAAAATTTTCCTGTGAAAATGGGACCAATTTGCTACCATATAATATATATATATATATATTACAGAAAGCAAAATCAAAATACAAATAAAGAAAGAAAAGAAAGAACAAACAAACAGAGATGACCAAGAGGGACAGAGAGAGGGATTCGGGGCAACGTCTACAAGCAAAAAAAATGTTGAAAATTGGAAGAAGCTCGGGAGGCGAAGAAGAAGAACACAAGGGTTCAATTAAGTAAGTGTTATTTCTTTTTAATCTTTAATTTATATATGGTTAAGATGAAATTTTCATTTAAGATTTATAAAATTTCTTGAGAAATTAACACTAAAATCATGGCATAAGATGTTTTCTATGTGTTAAGAAATATGAAATTTTAGTTAGATATGGATAATATAAGAATTTGGTGTTGTGTGTGTATATATATTTGTGTGTGTGTGTGTGTCTATATATAAAGAGGAGGAGAAAAAAAAAAGGAAAGCAAAAGATACCGAGAGCTTTCTGCCAAGTTTGAAAAAAAAAATTGAAGGAATGAAAGATGAACAAGAAAGTGGAGGCGGCAGAAACTATTAAAAAAAAGTTTGAAGAATCTTGGGAAGTACAAGAGTAAAACACAAGTTTATTTATTTGAAGCTTTGGTTTATGTTAGTTAAGATGGGAATTTTGCTTAAAGTTTATGGAAATTTTATAAATATGCAATGCAATACTAAGTTGTAATATTGTTTAATACACATTTTAACGCCATGAAATCATTAGTTGATTATGGAATTTGAGGTTCATAATATTAGTACAAGGAATTATAGTTGGCTAGTACAAGATGAAATTTTATATGAACAAAATTTAGTATGAAGTAAGTAAGTTGAAATTTTATATAAGTTGTGTTATGGTGGTAGGGAGTGGTATTATGGTGATGGATAAGTTTTGTGAAGTTGAGACTTAATGAATGCAATGAATGACTTGATATTTAAAAGCAAGTGTAGGAAATTTTATTAAAGGCTAAGAATTAATGTTTAAAGGTGAAGAATTAGAGTTGTTATTTAGTAGATATTTAAGATTTTAATATGTTATATTATTATAATTTTTAAGATAGAATAAAATCTAGAATAATTATAAAAAATGGATAACTATATGTCTAAATGAACAAGGAAGGAAACTTGAAGAATTCAATGGAATAGGGGACCTGAAATCAAAAAGGGAATTTCATGTTGATAAAGCTTGTGTGAACTAGAAGATCTTTAACTAGTAAATAAGTTAGAAAGAAAATAAAAAAGATTGAGCAATGATAAGTAAAAGAATTGAGTTAAAAGCGTAAATTGAGTTGTGGTTATGAATTAATTTCCTATAAAGTTTTAAACGGTGTGAAATTATTCGTAGATATGAAAATGGAATTATATAAAGACTAAAAACAATATCTACTCGAATCTTATTTCTTTGAATGGAAAGAAACGAGTGGAAAAGGAGATAATGTGGAAAATGAAACTATAGTTGAAAGTATGCAAGAGTATGAGTATTTAAGATAGAAGAAGTTCATTAGGAAAAATTAGATGTTAAGTAGAATCTTATATAATGTTACAGGAAATGATAAAGATCAAAGGGAATGAAATATGAAAGGAGGCTATTTAGCTGGTGAATGGAGCTTTCCTCTTCTTTGCTTCCTAAATGAGAATATAATATGCTTTAAATTCATATGAACTTGCAAATGTTTATGATTATGAATGTATTTCCCTGAAATTTCAAAAAGTTGATACTTCTTGGAAAAGTTATGTAAATTTTCTTTAGAAAAGCTTATGTGTAGTTTTATACAAACATGATGCCCATGATTTCAGAGAAAGTGTTGAAAATGAAATGCTGTTTATGATGCTTCATGATTTTTAAAGAAATGTTGATTTGAAACATGATTTGCGTTGCATGAAAACAAAAGTGTTGAAAATGAAATGCGGTTTATGATGCTTCATGATTTTTAGAGAAATGTTGATTTGAAACATGATTTACGTTGCATGAAAACCCCCAAATATGTGTCCAATATTATGATATGTGCCTACAGGCGAAGAGGCTATGGCTCAAATGACTATATGATGTGCCGCCTAGGCGAAGGGGCCTATGTGCTAGCTATGGCTTAAACTGTGTGTTACGCCGCCTAGGGCGAAGGGGTCATAAGATACCTATAGCCCAAGCTAACGTCTACGCGCGTATAACTTGATATCATAATCATGATATGTTGGATACTCTTTGGGAAAAGTTCTATGAAGATCGTGAAAAGAAATGATTTTATAATGCTTACAAGAATGACAATGATTCTATAAATGTTTCGACATGAGATGAATTCAAGTTAATGAATTTTATATTGATTGTTAAAATGAAATGATATTTCATGATGTTTTCCGATAAGGAATTGATTTTTTAAATGTTCATGTGATGCTGAAATTGAGTTCAAATTATGAAGGTTAAAGGTTTAAGACCTTGTAAAGTTATATTATAAATTTTTCGAAGCCTGTTTATTTAAAACTCCACTCACTGGGCTAGTTTGCTCATATGTTTTCAAAATGATTTTCCTTCCAGGTAGCAATTGGAATTTGGGCAACACATCATAGCCGGGCCACTATTTCAAGGATTCGAGCAACCACATAGAATTGATATTATAGGGTTTGTGTATTATAATTTATACACTTGGTATGGTTAAGTTTACTAATATTCATTGGGAATTCTGGGTGAAGCATGCTTGGTTTAGTATATTTCTTCATACAAGTACGGTAATTTGTGATGATGGGAATTCTTATAGTGTGAAGTGTCAATGGGTTGATGTTTGGTGTTATGCAAGTCGGTTTGTTAACAAATTAGAGAAGGTGCTGTCGAAAATTTTTCAGGATTATTAGCATGTTCACGAGCCTTGATGGTAAATTCTAACTTTTAATTAGAATTTATCATCGGCGCACGTCATTCCTCTAATAAGTTAGAGTTACTAGGGGTGGGGCATGTCAAATTCCTTTTAGGTCACATGTCTTATATTTCTTTAAATTTTCAATAGTTCTTCATTCTCCCAATAGATATATGCTTGTTACCTTCTTATAGTTATTCTAGAGTCTTTACTCCATCTTAGAAGTTGTAATAATATCGCATATTAAAATCTTAAATATCTACTAAATAACAACCCTAATTCTTCACATTTAAACATTAATTCTTAGCCTTTAATAAAATTTTCTACATTTGCTTTTAATACCACGTCATTCATTACATTCATTGAATCTCAACTTCACCAAATTTATCCATTACCATAATACCACTCCTTACAGCCATAACAAAAACTTACACAAACTTATATAAAATTTCAACTTACATACTTCATATTAAATTTCATTCATATAAAATTTCATCCTTGTACTAGCCAATATTATTTCCTATACTAACATTATGAACCTCAAATTTCATAACCAATTAATGATTTCATGCCGTTAAAATGTGTATTAACCGAAATTACAACCTAATATTGTGTATTCATAAAAATTTCATAAACCCCAATAAAGTTTACATTCCTAAGCTTATATAAATTCAGGGCTTCAGGATCAATAAAGCTTACTTAGTTGATCTTTACTCTCCTTCTCCTTCTCTTTCTTCTTCCCAAGATTCTTCAATTTTGTTTTTTTGGTCACGGGAATACAGTAGAGCACTTCGGTTCCCAGCTTTCCTTTTGTTTCTTTCCTTATTTGTCTTTTGATTTGTTTGTTTTTAATAGTATACTAGTTTTTGCACGTGCGTTGCACGTTTTTTGTTTTACCTTTTGCTTGAAACCGTGTAGATTTTATTAGCATTAAAATTGTAAATTAGTAAATAAGTAATTTTGGAAAGATCCAGTCTATAAGAAAATATCAATCAATATTATTGGTAAGATCAAACTAGACCTGTAAATGATGAAAAACAACATATACTGAAAAAAATAGGCGAAATAGAGAAAAAATAATGGATTTTATTATACAACATTTGAAGATTCGAAGAGCATTATGTAGCAGAAAAGGTAAAAGTATGTTGAATTATTTTTCACATCATTCGAAGATGTTACTCAAAAAGTAAAATAAAATAATATTTGGTATAGACTTCAGAAAGAAAATAAACATATAAGAACTAAACACAGAAACTAAAAGTATGTTCACTTCATTAAATAATAGGTATTTGCAATATCATCGTCCTGGCTAAGGATTTACAGGGTAAAACTTGCCGCTATTATACTCACTAATTATATAATTTTTTGGACATTGAATTATAAGCGAATAAAACAAAAAAGAAGAAAACTACAAAAGATAGGTAAATACATAAATATATTTCACATGTATTTGAAAAAAATACATAAACATATAGATGAACATAATAGTTTTGTACATGCTCATTTACAATTAAAACTCATCACAAAACAAGAACTCCAAAAGTTGGAAAGAATATGAGAACATAAAATCAAATGTACTTTTAAATTAAGGTTATTACTAAATAAAGCAATGCATCAAAGAGATCAAAGTACTAAACCAAATGATACTTAATGTTATTGATAATTTAGCAATCATATTATATATGCTAATTGTGTGAAACTCCTTTTAAATTTTGATTTTGAAATAGTTAGACGGACTTGTTGTAATATAATTATCAAAGCATTGTTCGCACTAACATAAAAAAAGATATTGATATGGCAGTTTCTATTATATAATACAAATAAGGAAAATCTCAATATACAATTTAACAACATAGTAGCTTCAACTCTTGAATATAAATATCAAAGCACTTAGTTCCTAATAATATAATATAAAAAAGATATGGAGATCTCGATTTCTACTATATTGATACAAAGAAAAAAAATCTCAATATACAATATGTAGAATTATCAAGCTTATAAGAGAGAGAGAGAGAGAGAGAGAGAGAGAGAGAGAGAAGAAGAAGTTTCCAGTATGTCTAGGCAACCAAGCTTTAAAAAAAATGGAAATGTAGAACCTTTTGCCGCGAGATGAGCTTAGCAAACTTCTAAAAAAAAAAAAAAAAAGAATGTAGAACCTTCTGCCGCGAGAGAGATGAGCTTAGCAAACTTCCCAAAAAAAAAAAAAGAGAGAGAAGTTACTGCTTTTGTTAGACGGCCGCCGTGTGAGTGATCAGGCTCAATTTTTGGAGTCCGATCCATCTCTTTAGAAAATTTGGGTGAATTCCTTTATCATTTGGCCCTTTTATAGTTGTTAGAATAATCTAGAATTTAATTATTTACAAATAAATTTTAAATTCCACTAATCACAAAAATAACAAGTAAATAATAAGTGACATGTAAAATGGCAAATTTAGCACTATATGTTTTAAGATATGATGTGACTAATCCTTGTTCATTTATTTATTATCCAGGAAGTCCTTGTACTTTATGTTGTCTTATAAGTAAGTTACTATACTTTGAATTATGTTAGTCAAAGTCTTTTCATTATCTTAGTTGTTAAAATAAGTCTAATTCCTTAAACAATAAAAAATTTATTCATAAAGTTTAATTAGTTATTATTAACAAACTTCAAGACAATTGAAACCTATTTATCTAGTATTAAAGTTTCTAGGATGTTACATTCTCTCTCTTCTTTCTCCTTTTTCTTACCTCTTTCTCTCTTTATTTTCCATATTTTTTTAACAATGTCCTTGATATCTTCTACAGCTAGACACTATCAAATACACTGTGTAGAAAAAAAGGAAAATAAAGAGAGAAAATAGTAAGAAATATGGGGAAAAAAGAGAAAAAATTAAATTTTGTACATTTTATGAGTCTATCTCTTTCCTCAACGTCATCTCAAGATTAGACATTTGCATTGGAGATACTCTTAAATAATTAGCACAAATTTAAAAACACAAAATGGCCGGGGAAATTCTATTGGAAACACTTTTGCTAATATATATATATATATATATATAGAAAATTAAATATCTAAATTTTGCATGGTATACTAATATATATATATATAAGCAAATTAGTCTACGGTACCTTTGTATCACAGTTTTCCCACTAAAACTGTCTTATGTGAGGACATTTTAAATATTTTTTACATGTTAGGTAGATTCCGCGGTACATTATAAATTAATATTTCTCTATTTCTTCAATTAGTTAGGAATTATGATACTTATCTATTATTTTCTTCAAATATTTTGATTAAATATTTTGTTGAATGTATCTTATCTTCTTGAATATTTTGTTAGATTTATTTATATTCAATGTTTTTTTATTTTTAATTTAAATTTTTTTTAATAAGCATATCTTATCTAAGAAGTATTTCATAATTTGTATTAAACTATTTAATCTTTAACTAATACATTAATTTTTAATTATTATTTATATACATTTAAATCAAGTCGTTAATTATTGCGTTACTTCTTTTGTATATGACAAATATAGTTTAATTAATATTTCATAGTTTACAAAATTCACAGTATAGTCACAAGGAAAATAAAATGTTTAATTTCCTAAGATATAAGAATAACAAGGGGTCAGGTCGGATATGCTACACCCATTAACGTACATATCAATTTTTTTCCACATCCCCACTTAGATCGGAGACGGGTCAGGGAAGGGTTAGTACGTGTAATTCACATAACTTATTTATTAACCAATTTAAATATATTTACATATTTCTGTTTCATTTTTTGTTTATTAAATAGCATTCTAAACATTAAAATTACAATTGAAATTACTGAGCTTTCTTGATAAGTTTTATCATTTTTTTTTACTTTTCAAACCATTAGAGTTTTTGATCAATATTTTTATTTTTGTCCAAAAATGGTAAATAGACCGGGTACGAGTAAAAATTATCATACCCTTCCTCGATTATTGTTAAGTCAGATCGATTTTTTTTTTATATCATCCCCCACCGAATTACCTATTTAGTTGGCTACTCCCTAACTTAACAAGATCGAGTACCCGTGGGTATCAAATTTGTCAGATCTTTTTGTAACTCCTGTTAAAGTCACTTAATAACATTCCATATCGAGTAAGCAGCTCACAACTATTAGTTAACAACAAAATGATCAAAACATTATGGTTCAATATGATTAATCATAAATTACTTAATATTTCATACTAATGTTATATATAATTTGATTTGGTATCTTCCCGTGTAACGCACGGGTAATAATCTAGTGGTAAGTGAAAGAATTAAAAATATTTTAATAGAAAATTAAGGGCTTGTTTGAAGCTCTTTAAATTTTTAATTTATAAAGTGAATTATAAAAAGTTGAAATGAGTGGTGAAGATTTAATTAAAGTTTAAAATGTATGGTGATTGTTGAGTAGTTGTCAAATCAACGGTCAAATCATACACGACGCTCTTCCGATCTAAGAGAAAATTTAAAGAGAATCAAACAAGGCCTAAATATGGTTGAGTTTTCAAAAGAATAATGTTATTTATCTATACTGGAAATAGTTGGCATTTTTCATTGGATAATGAATGGATGAATGTATCCATTTACATATTTATGATTATCCACTCATCCTCCAATGTAAAAATACCAACTAGATTGAAGACTGTTTTCCAGTCTAGATAAATAGCACTACTCCCATTTTCAAAATGTCATTTTGGGTTACTTGACATCCTTCCTATTTATGTTCATGTATGAAGTACAAAACAGTATTAAACTACTAGACATTGAAAGAACTTAAGTCGATTTCTTCATTTTACACTTACATAATATTCATATTATTAAATGTCTAATATGAGCCAAGATATTTGGAAGGGTGCTATGCAAATAATGGTTAATATCTTTATAATATGGCGTAGATTGAGCAAATTATTTAATGAGATGATGAATAATATATAGGGGAAAAGGTCAGTCTTGATGAACCAGCCAAAAGCATATACAAATGGTGAGGAGTCGCACAACAAGATACCTGCATACCAACCACTTCAAACAAAAAACTGTGAAATCTATTTAGCATGCTTACAAGCAATGAAAAGGTGCCTAATAGAAAACACACTTGGTAGCAAATTGAATATGGAACCTGCATTTCAAAATATCATCAGTAGAAAGCCAAGAGTTAGAGTGCCACAGTTTCCAGGTATGCCTCCAATCCCTACTTGATATGTGCTTCAACTAAAATCTCTGATTTTTAACAACCTTTTCTAAAAGGAGGAAACATCCAGTACTTTAAGAGTACCAAATAGAATATTTCAGACAATAAAAAACTTACACATAGGTTCAAGGGTCCCAAAAATAGGGCCCAAGAACCCACGAGTAAGTTGTAATTGGCCTGGAGTCCTCTACCCTAATAGGATACTCTTCCCTTGTTTAGGCTGAATCTGAGAACAATGATTTGCTCTAAAATATGCACCCTTTTCCCGAAGAGACTTCTGTTCGCTAATCTTCTAGCATAACTTCCTCATATCTATGATAATCTTAACCCCCACTCCACCTATCATCACCAAAGAACTCCCATGGATCATATGCTTATGATCAGAGGAATACCTCCAAATAAAAGCATTGCACATACTGTTTATTTTGTTAATCATCCCTTTTAACTTGAAGTAAATATAAAGGCATGAAATTTTAGACTGCTCTGATTAAAGTGAGCCTCCCACTAACTTGATATTCTCTTAACAATTTTATCAATCTGAGTATCAAACAGAACTTGTAACTTGAACTTTGCGGCATTATTTGCAACATAACCCTTGTAATTTGAGTATTCCTCCGACTTGGTTGAAACCACTATTAATTAAGGATGTATCTCATCATTTGATATTTAATGAGAATTGATCTTTTTCTCCGAGAAAAAGAAAAGGTGAAATTCTCATTATATCTAGGATTTAGAATGGATTCTTTGTTATTTCCTCAGACTTTTATCCTATTTTAACTTTACTAGTACATTACCCGCGCCTTGCACAGGGAAAAAAAAAACTAGCTTTTTTTTCTAAAATAACTTATTTATCCATTCTAAATACTTGTAAGAAAAACTTAGTAAAATAAATGTCATCATAAAAATATGATATATGTGATATATATAACTCTATGCTAAAGTTTGTTGATGACCTTTTTATAAGTCTATGAGGTATGTGTCTATGTGTGGGGCCATAATTATCTTATTATAACCATTTATTGAAAAAATTGCAATTTAATTTTCAAATTTTAAATAATGAGCGTAAATAGTAAAGAGCACTCAATATCAAGAAAAACTTCTGAATTCGAGTCTATACTAAATTTATTAATGTCTATCCCTTAGTTCCCCATTTGTATAAAATAATAATAATGCAATGTCTGCTCTTCAACCTATAAACTAACTATAAATCTAAAAAAGGTAATTTATACATAATGTTTCTAATCTTTCAAGTATTTATAGATTACATATCAAAATTTTAATTTTCCTTTTGTGAGTCCCCAACCTTTGAAGAAATTCCCAGTTTAGTCCCGGTGACTGAAACAGTCAAAGTTGTCCGTTAAAGTCAGGGACATTTTCGGTAATTTATAAAATAATTAATATTTTAATTTAAAAGTAAAAAAATTAAAAAAGGAAAAGAAAAAAGGGATATGGCAGCCAAAAAAATGGTAGCAAACACAGGGAGGACTTCTCTACCCCTTCTACTGCCACTTTGGCTGCTGGAAATGTCTACATGCATAGAGGGAGCCCTTCTCGGCTGTCACCGGGAGTCACTTTGGCTACCCAAGGCCTGCCGAAAATGGCAGCAAGCACAGGAGAAAGACTCCCCCCCCCCATTTTTCTTTTTTTTAATTTTTTAGTTTTTTAAAAATTAAAATATTTATTTTTTATATACTATCGAAAATGCCCTTGACTTTAACAGATAAATTTGACGGTTTCCATCACAAGAGACTAAACTGGGGATTTCTTCAATGGTTGGGGACCTACAGAAGAAAAATTAATGGTTGTGGACGTAATCTATAAATATTTGAAAGGTTGGGTATGTTAGGTGCAAATTACCCATCTAAAAATTACACCCACGTTTTTTTCATAAAGTATTTTTCTAACATGTAAGTAGTCTAAATTTTTGGTAGTACTTAGAAAAATGGTAACATGTGAAATATATTTTACAACTATAAACATCACTCAAACCATTGCACAAAAATCATCATATATTTTGTAAATCACTTGGGTGGCGCAAAATTGTAATATAAAAAATCTAGTTATAACTATGAATATCATTCAAATCATTACAAATAAACTACATATACAGTAAATGTAGTGTACTAAAGATATTTTGCAATTATGAATATATAATTCAAGTTATTACAAATAAGCACTATAGTAATGTAACATACCAAAAAAAAAAAAAAAAAAGCAACATGTTAAGATATAATTAGTCAAATTTCTGTTATACAATGCGTCCAATAAATAAATAAATGAACAAATAAAGGCATATTTTTTACAGAAATAAATAAAAAACGTAATGTCATTAGTTATCAATTAAAAAGCTTCTAAACTAGCAAAATAAATTATTAGAGTTTTTTTAACTAAGTAGTTACAACGTTTTTTAAAACATAAACATTTATAATTTTAAAAAATAAAAAATGAAAGAGAAGAATATAAAGCAATAAAGCAGCCAACCAATGTTCTTTTATTATAGATTAAGAATGGCCAAAAAAGATTTCAAGTACTTTAGAGAGTTATCGTTAAGGCTATGGTGGGCCAGGTCGGGCGCGTCGATATTGGCCCGAACCTGAAACTGACCCGACTTGGAGTAGGTTTACAATTTCTGTAACTGAGACTGGCCTAACGGGCCGATCAACCCAACCTGAACTAACCCATTTTGGGTCGGTTCAGGTTATGGTGTTGGGGTCTATTATTATATTTTTTTTTTAAATTTTATCTTGGGTGAAATTGAGGCCCAAAACGAAAGATGACAAAGAAAACCTAACAAAGCAGCAGCAGCCGTTTTTCTCTATCACTTTCTCTTGGTTCTCTCTCTTCCTTGGTTCTCTTCTCTCTCTCTTTTCGTTCTCTTCTCTCTATCCCTCTCGACATTAAGCAAAGAAATACACGGGTAAGGGAAGAAGGAACAGCAGCCAGCGGTCATGGCGAGGCGAAAGGAGTAGCAGCGGGGGATAGTGGCGTTCTAGCACCAGCGGCGAAGGGAAGAACAGAGCGACAGCGGCAGAGGAAGAAAGAGTGCCAAGCAGTTGCGACCAGTAACGGCGGAGGGAAGAATGGAGCAGCCTAGCAGCAAACCAAAGTTTTAGGGTTTCCAATTGAGAATTTGAAATAATGAGATTTGGTATTTTGGTTTTTGTGAAAGTCTAACTTGTAATAAATAGAGTACTTGGAATTAGAGCTTATTTGATTCACTTTATTTTACCAATTTATAATTTTACCTACTACTGATTTGACGTTTGATTTGATAACTATTCAATTACAGCTACATATTTTTCACCTTTTTACATTCCAAATATACAGTTTACCTCTCTTCTCATTATGAATTCTATACATTTTAACAAATAAAGAGCACCAAACAAGCTCTTAGTGTGACTGTAAGCATGTTTGACTGGTTTTTCTCTTTGAGCCCACATTGACAGTTTGAATGCTTTCTCTCTAAACATACATTTAAAAAAACAAAAAATAAAAAAATTAAATAAAATTTTCAGTTTAACATAACCGGTTCTATCTGGTTCTGCTTAGGCGGGTCGGCCGGCAGAGACTGAACAGGTCCGAGTCAGTTTAGCCATCTCCGAACCACCAACCGGCTCGAGTTCTAAAAAAAAGGACCGAACCTTTTTGGTTTTTCTGGTTTCCAATTCGGACGCCCACCTCTAGTTAAGGCACCTTCCATCTCATATGGGGGTATGGAAGAATGAAACATAGATTTGAATGTACACAACGTGGAATGGAGGTGTTTTAATAGGATTGATAATGGCTAATTTAATTATGCAGATAAATTATAAAAATGAAAGCCTTAACAAGATGAAAATAATTTTCAATAAAAAAATTGAATTTGAGTTGAACCCGTCCCTCTTCTAATATCCTTTTCTTCCCCTATCTCTCCCTTGTGTATATAAATCCCCCCACCCCCACAAAAAAAAGAAAAAAAAAAAAAAACCACAGCTATTTTTGCAGCTAACCCCTTAAATTTCAAGGAAATAGAACATGTTTTATTGGAAAACATTGACTTTAATTCTATTTTTTTTTCTTTTTTTGTACTAAGTGTCAATTGCAACTTTCCCAATTCTAAAACTAAAGAAAATATAAAATAAATACAATTATGATTAAGCAATTAAAAAATAATTAACAAAAAAGAAAAACCGGTTGACTACATTTAATATGCCAACTTACTTGTCATACATATGTATCGTAAAATGTCATTTTTAAAACTGATTGACTACAATTAAATTGAACACAAATTCGTTGGAAACTAATTAATAAGGTATATTTTCATTTAGTTTCCATGAAATAAAATACAAAGATGAACGTAAACGGTTTCGTTAGTTCTCTATAAAAAAAAATTGTAAACGCAAAAGAATGGCTATAAATTTTTCTGAAATATAAATAATAATTTTTTTAAAAATAAAATAGTTATTTTATTGAAAACCCATAAATATATATATATATATATAACACAATAAATTAATTGACAAACGCAACTTTATTTAAGACACATTATCAAAAAATCAAAAATTAACACAATAAATTAATTAACAAATGTAACTTGATTTAGGGCAAATTTTATTGTGATATGACATTATGTAATTATGATGACATAATTATAGTCTAAGTTGAACATAAATTGAGTTGAAAATTAATTAATAAGTGTAGTTTCATTAGTTTTCAAAAATTAAAACTAAAAACAAAAAGAATATTCAAAAAAATTCTAAATTTTAAAATTCTTACCGTAAATTTTATGGTGAGAAAAATAAAGGCTGCAAAGCAGCCGTGTGTGCTTGCAGCCAATAATTGCAATACAATTTAAAAAAAATAAAAAGAAATTAAAAAAATAACGAAAAGGCTGTTTTGCAGAACCCTTGTTATTTCAAGGTTGCCTTAGACGTGCTTCCCTAGGAAAATTATTAGTTCTAACACAAATATTAATTATAGCTTTTCTTAAATGGCCCAAAAAAAAAAATAAGGAAAATGACGATTGGGCAATAAAAGTTGCCCGTCCAGAACACCTTCCAAGACTATTCCTCTATATGTAATATATAATAAAATATAGATTTGTTACTCAAAGCAAAATTTCACAGTAATTTACACGACTAGTATGAAAAGTGCTTCGAATAATACTTAATGTCACCGATATATATATTTTTCTAAGTCAAGTTTACCAAACCACTTGCACAAAAGGCTCTATATTATTGTTCCCCAACACAAGAATATAAGCTCATTCATGACTTTTTCCAGTCAAAAAAAAAAAAAAAAAGTCATTTCACAAATAATCCACACTTTGGAGTACTACCCCAATATCATAAAGTGGCATGCCCAATCGACTAATCATAATCCGTCACATGAATTATTCCGCTTAGTAGTTTATTTTTTCATTTGAAAATCTCTCCAACATCGACTACCGACAAAAACATTGGAATTTTATTGAAGTAAAGAATATAGTTAGCATTTTGGGAGAATGCGTTTGGAAGAAAAACCTACCAGATGGAAGAGCTGATCCCACCGCATCGCCGCTGCCTTTTGCAGAGCTGCTGATCTGGATTTCGACCAAGAACTCGAAAAGTTCAACGATTTCTACGTCGATAAATTGAAAAACCATCCTGTTCCCGCTATATCTATAGACAACCTATACAGGCTTGGTATTAGGCATTAATGTTTAATTTAGGAAAAACGCATAATAAGAAAATTTGAATATGATGGAAGTAATAGTATGAATACGATGCGAGTGGTCAAAGTAAGAAACTGGGTGTACCAAATGAACAACAATTTTTCTATCGCGTCGATCTGATGAAGTTAGCACTAGGATTCTTCGAAAACATATATTATTTACCTTGTGGGCAGCGGGACGGGACGGGACCGGACGAGCGCGGTAGCGCGGGGACCGTGATGTGCAGATAATAAAGCTATTCTGACTACTAATGAAACTGGGATAGCACATGCTACTTTCCTTTATCAACGTAGAAACCATCGAACATTTCTAAACGTTCTATCTAGTTTTGATTCTATAATTGCATCCCAGACATGGGTCAACGATGAATTGCGATTTGAGCAAGAAGTTGTCAAGAGAGCTTGATATTTGGGTTCATGAAATAGTAGACTACTCAATTGGGTATTTATACATATTATTTTAATAGAAAGAAGAGTGTAGGAGTGAGTCATTTTGCTTTGTCACGGATGTGGAGAGTTCAGTGGTGATATGTCGTTAAAGTAGAATGACAACTTTTAAGTGGATACTGATTTTTGAGAAATTCGAATGGTTTAAAAGAATCTTTCTTAGGCATATTCTTCATTGGGTTAATTACACCTAACATCCCCAATCTTTCAAATATTTATAAATTACGTCCTCAACCTTTAATTTTCTTCTATGAGTCCTCAACCTTTAATGAAATCTCCAGTCTAGTCCCTCTTTACGGAAAATGTCTAACTTATCCGTTAAGTCAGAGGCATTTTTGATAAAAAAAAATGGGAGAAGGGGACTCCCCCCCAACCCTCTTCCAAGCGCACTGCCATTTCTGGCAGCGTCTGGGGGGTCTCTCCTGTGCTGCCTCGAGCAGCCAAACGGCTGTTGGAAATGGCAGTGGTTCCCATTTCTAGCAACTTTCACTCTCCCCATTTTTTCTCTTTTTTTAATTTTTTAAATTAAAATATTTATTTTTTTATATTTTACTGAAAATACCCCTGACTTAATGAATGAATTAAATGTTTTCCATTA
Organism: Nyctanthes arbor-tristis; assembly: GCA_963692815.1. NCBI lineage: Eukaryota > Viridiplantae > Streptophyta > Magnoliopsida > Lamiales > Oleaceae > Nyctanthes > Nyctanthes arbor-tristis. Next base: position 8,677 of record CAVNYN010203294.1, on the reverse strand, counting down.
AGAGGGACTAAACTAAGATTTCATTAAAGGCTAAGGACCTCTAGATGGAAAATTAAAAATTAAAGACGTGATCTATAAATATTTGAAAAGTTTGGGACGTTACGTGTAATTAACCCTTCTTCATTTGATATGATATTGTCATTGATGAACGTGACACTTGTCTCTAAACGAGCATGGGAGGAATCAAAAGGCCTTTGCTTATAAGAATCTCCTCGGTATATTCTTATTGAGTAATGCTATTTATTTAGACTGCAGATTAGTCTCTGGTCTCTAGTTTAGCTGACATTGTTTTATTAGGGATGAGTGGAAATGCGTAAATACATGGGAGCATTAATTTATTAAATGCTAATAAGAAAATGACAACTAGATTATAGACCGGTCTCCAGTCAAGATAAATAACATTACTCACCTATTACATTATTAGTTCATAATATTTTTGTCTTAGGATTATATATACTTCTTTAAATCTTTAAAAGTCATTTAGTGAGATCATCTTGTGTATGTTATTACACATTATGAACGATCATAATCTAGTGCAGTTTGATTGCGTTCAGATGTTGACACTCTAATCCTTGTGATGAGTAATTTTACAGAGATGAGTTTTTAACATGAATAATAAGATTGATTGTTTATATTAAACTGTGGATTTAAAAACCCACAAATAGCCCATACATAAAAAACTCTGGTACTCTTAAGAGTAACGAATTGACCAATCAAGAATCTATATGTGGTTTTAGGGGCTCCAGTTTGTTATTACTTAATTTGGACGGTGAAAGCCACTCATAGATTTTTGATTAACTTAGAGTACCAAGCGTCCAGTACTTTTGGTGTGCTAGAATTCTTTCTTTAATCATATCACTTTTTCATATTAGAAAAACATATCTCTATAGAATTATTAGGATGAAAATGATCAGTCTTTTTCTAAAGATGCAAACAATTTTATGAAATTTGCACGAAAGGAAAGAAATTGTTGAAAGTAGAAATTAAATACATAAACGTGTCTCCGAGCAAGAGCATTTTAATAAATGATTTTCGCTACTAAGCAAGCTGTGCCAAAAATGAATAGACCCTGTGATGCATTTGTATTTGCATATACATTTTGGAAAATTCCCAGTACAAAAGAGTGACAAAAGAAAACAAAACAAAAATAGACTTAAAGTTCCCAATTAATCAATTAATTGGTCCCATGTCTCCATTACACCTCTAAATGAATAATATTGATTACTCAGTACTCATGCGGAGTATTAGAATTTCATACGTAAAGACTCGGTATTCCTAGAGAACTAAAAATGCTCTCATTTCAATTCACCCAAAAAAATAAAAATATAAAAAAAAAAGAAAAAAGGAAAACCCGGTATTTTCTGTATTTACACACTTTTGGCTTCATCGTCGTAGTTAAATGGTAGAGGCACCGACTTGAATGCCCTGTATTTCCCAACATTGTTCAAGTGTTCATTCTCCAATCTGCCCAATTAAGAATAATTTGCATTACCATCATAAAGAAACACCAAATAGAAAAAAATTTCCAATACTCTAAAAGTACTGAAAACTCCATACTCCTGACAAATGGAAAAAAGACAAGGGTCTACAAGTCCCCAGTTAATTAATAAATTAAGTCTTCTTATTTGCTTGTCGGTTGTTCATTTACCTAAAGTGCCGAACTCACCACTCTTGAAGTACCAAAAACTCTCATAAGTAGACATGTAGTTTTGGAGTTGGTATGCAGTAGTGTATAAGATTACGGAGTGCAAGAAACAAGAGTTTGATCCTTTATTGTGTTCGTTTAGGCTTACTATATCGCTGTACTGATAAAAATTCAACAATACACCTGAGAGTATCGAACCTGAAAAAATTCCAAATTCCACGTCGAAGGACTTCAAGGCAGGCAACAATTGCAACCATGGCTTTCTTGTTAATAAATGGTGCTTCATTGAAATCAATAATTAACTGCATCCATACCAGTCGCAGAAGGATGTTTACAACCTGTAAGTCAAGTAAAACAAGGTAATTTACACTCCAAGAATAAACACTTATTGAGTATCATCTGATCTTAATACTAAATATACCGTTAGCATGTTGCAGGAATATCCATTACAATATCTTGGTGAAAGAAAAATGAAAAATTTGGTGGAAGAAATTTCTCTTTAGCTTTTAGATTAGGTCGTTTAACATAATACATAAAGACAAGAAAGATTATCAACTCGTCTTTGCCATATTAGTTCACAAAAATTTCACATCAAATCAACCCCGGGTGTGGAGACAAAGTGCGTGGTGTGCTGAAAACTACTATTACACGAAAAAAGGAACTTCCAAAAGACGTTCTGTGGAAGACAAGTTTGCAATACTGACTATGGCTACAAAGTGTACTGCCTTGTGTGACACGAGAAGTTTATCTCTGAGCCATGAATTCCTTGCATTCTTTCTCAGAAGTCCCCAATCTATAACAATATCCCAGTACGTGTTGAAAATTGTGGTAACTCCTGCACTAGATGCAGCCATGATTTTCCAAAATGTTCCTTTTCTCAAACCATACAATGTCCTCGTTACAAGCGCCGCAATTGTTGATAAGTATTTGAGGCTGTTATATCCATGCATCCAATCTTTCTCCTCAACCAACCGACGAAGGCACTACAAATCAACATAAGAAGAAGTAGAGATAATATCATTGTTAGTTTAAATAATAAGGTAGAAACCATGCCTAAATTGAAACAATAGAAGTGAAAACACGACCAATCATAACAATAGAAGCATTAATTTACCTGAAGAAAGCGCATCCAGAATGGAATAATTGCAATAACAATGTAAAATATTTCGTAAACATGGCTTTTGTCGAACTTGTTTGATCTTGTTTTGAAGTGACCCCATCCATAGTAGCAGACATAGAATTGCAAATTTCGGATGGCCTGAACTTGAAATGCAAAAACACCATTTTTTTTTCTTGGGGGCAAAAGCACCATATAATAATGCAACAGTCAATTAAAAAGACTGGAGGAAAGCCATTATCAGGATTACTCCATCTATGTTTTTCACAGCTGGTCAGAGAATGAGGGTGTCTCTAAAGGCTGCTATGAAACCCGGCTTTGGCAGTAGTGTTGCAATAATTTCACATATAACATAGAACTGTCAAATGCTTTTGAGAGCCTTATTCTCAATTATGAGAGCGACGATAACAAACATGAAAATCAGAAACAATCAACACCGATGAATAAAGTTTCAGCATTTCTACGCTTCATAAAAGATCAATTTTTCCGCTTGTGACTACAAATGATGACATTAAGGTTCTAGTTTAGGAATATCATGATGACACAGCCAGCATGCAATGCGGTCAAGAGGCAAACTGAATGGTAAGATTATGCTCTACATAGTTCGCCTCTATAAAAGAGGCTTAGTTTGTTTTCCGATGTTGTATCATTTGCAAATTCATTCTTAAAGTTACAATAAAAACCTGAAAAAGCAGAATCACAATAAAAAGGCAGCCAGAACAGAAATGAAGATGAGATTATGTGTTTTAACTTTGTATAGTTGCTTTATTTTTATGCTTTATACTGCTTAATGCTAGAACAGAGCTTACAAAACAAGGCATATATTAATTTTCTGTTGTTTTGGTAATCTATATACCTTTTAGAAAGGTGCACAAAGACAATGCCAAACGCATTGGATGAGGAAGAAATGACTAGAACGATATATGATATTGAAAGGACAAAAGACTACAAACAGCAGGGCCTGCAGGGACAAAAATTGTGTTAATAATACAATTGGCATCACACACTTGCAATGAAACCGATTAGGTGATAATTAATTGATATTAATTGATTTATCATCTGTCACTTCATACTACATTATTTTCATTTAGGCTAGTGTCCATCACCTATGGAAAATATGTTGTATGAATCGGTAAAATCTAAAACATAGAGATATGGCCCCATTTATGTTGTTAAATCAATCAAGATCAATTAATTTTCACCTAATGGGTTTTCATAGTAAGTAGTGAAAAATAACATAAGTCCTGGAGAAAAGAGACTGTAAATTACAATGACAAGGCATAGTGGAACCAATTCAGTCAATGTTTTGAAACTTTTAGTTCTAGGGTCCATCTCCATTTCCAGGTTCGAGAGAACCGCAGCTAGTGCGAGTACTGAGAGGCCGGAAGCTAGCAGAAAAACTTCTCTGTATCCCAATTCTATTCCTTGCTTGAATCCAAATATGAAGGGATAGTTCACCCGGAAACGTCTCCAGAAGTATGTGTTCCCCCCATACATGATCATGTGTCGGATGATGAATCCGAATAAGCTACAAATATTGAACAAATTAAGTACGATATATATTTTGAATGGAAAATCTTCATTGTTTTAATTCAATAATCATGTACAATTGTTGATAGATAAATATACCTGTAGAGTGGGAATAGAGTTTCCATATACTGCTCACGCCCCTGGTGATTAAGGAGATTCCCTCCATGTATGGAGACAAAAATAGCCACTACCAGTGTTATTGAGCAGCCAGTGAATAAACCTGCAGGTGATATTAAACTGACTACCTAGTACTGCAAATTCATTGCACCTAGGTAGCAGCAAGAAAATCGGTATTTTCCTGCTCAAGCTTACCAAGGAAAAATGTTATCCTGTCTCTCTTTTTTAACTTGCGGCTTCAGAGATGCCATTCCTCTTCTCCTATTTCCATTCGAGAAGTGCTTAATGAATGTAGCCTCTAGTTTTTCTATGAGCCTACTAACCTAAGGATGTAGAATATGAAACATAAGGGCATATGATAATGACATGTTTAGCTCGCATTTTTTTACACCGTAAAACAATATGATGAACAAGATTTTGGATTCCCCACATATCAAAAACATTTTAAGGGTACAAACCTCATCAGAGCTACCAAGCTAGGATTTATCAACCATCTCTAAGTAAGCCTTTGAAGCTTTTCTTGAAGTTATCTGCACGAAACCGCAGATCAGTTGACACAAGAGGAAAGAAATTAAAAGGAAAAAAGATTCTGTTGATTAAGAGCGAAATGTGATACCTTGTCATATTTCTTCAAAATATTGGAAAATGCCAACATATTCAAGAAACTGAAACATTATTTTGCAGTTAGTACTATGTTATTCAATTTCAATTCACAACATATAAAGTTTTCTTACCAGTAGCTCTTTAGATATCGAAGCTTTCAATAGAATTCAATGAAGGCCTTCCTCAACTTTTCTTTTGCTTTTCTTAGTTCAACCTTGCTGAATGCTAGATGTTGAACTCATGATGACATTTCTTAGAGTCAAAACTGGAGTGTCAGGTTCAACGCTTATTTTCACATGATCCAAAACTTCTAATGGAGGAGGTCTAAAACCATTTGCTTCCTTGTTTACTTCCTTGTTTGGTTTCTTTTCATCTCCAAATGTGCCCATCTCAAGTTCTGGAATCACATCCATACGCGATCCACCTTCAAAAATGAAAGAATTCAAACTCAAAACAAGTTTGTCATAATATCAAATACTTAAACAATAATCGCCCAAAACAGTGCGTTGGGATTTGTTCATTCTGCAATCTGACCTCAAGAACTTTCAAGAAACTTAAGAGTAGCAATGATGGATAAGACATGTCGAATCCCTTGTAAATCCCAAACTTCAGATTGCCTTACCTTGTTTAATTCCATTTGCAGTTGCAATAACTGTTGCTGGGGATGAGTCACTGCCATCAGCTGATGAAGACTTACTCTCTTAAGCATATTTTGTACTAGTGAAGGTTTATCAACCCGAATCCGAAAAGCAATAAGAGCATCCATTTTTTTGCTTAATTCCACTGCCTCCATTTTCACTTCCTCAACTTTCCTTTCACTTCCTCAACTTTCCCTTGGTAAAACTTAACCACTTCATTAAATTCATCATCAAGTCTCCTAAAGAAAACAAGCTCATGCTCTCCACCTTCTTCTGAAGACCTCAAGAACATAGTTTGATAAATATTCTCAGAGCCTTCTTGCACTGCACTAACTAGTATTACTTCATCCTCATCCTTCCTAGGAGAATTCTTCCTGGGGGAGCCTCTGAGACTGCTATATCGACTCGTTAGCCCACTAAAAGCTCTGTACATAGACAACCTTCTCTGAAGAGAAGGAGTTCGAGAAATTGCCTCAGCTGAAGAAGCATTATTCTGTTGAAATCTCAAGACATCTTTCAGTAATGTCTTGAGATAATTGTAATCCATGTATGCTTCTTGCCATTCTTGCACCATCTGGGATGCAAATTCCCTCCCAAACTTCATCTTCTCCGATTGCAAAAACCCACCTTATCAAATGGTTTACCTGAGACTCAGTTTCAGATTTCCCACTAAATGCGACAAGAAATGCAAATATATACAGAAAATGAATGAATCCATGAAGCAAAATCCAGCCAACCCACTTTCTCTTGCAATCTCTTTACGGGGTTCCTGCTATGTATCTTCCAAACTTGTGAACAAATTGCGAATATGGTGTGTGAACTCTTTGACAAGTTCTTGACGAATGTTTCCAATTCAAAACTTCGATTATTCCTTCGTCTTCTTCTTTTTGTTAGAGCACATTTAATGTTAACCAACAAGGCCATTTTCTTCTTGTTAGAGCACATTCCCAAAAGGCCAATTAATGCACGGGGAAGAGAAATTTTATTTTGTTTGTTATGAATAATAAATTAATTTGACGTTAAAGCTTAGTTGATATTATAATTACTCAAGTTTATTCACTTTTCAACTTATTTAATTAATCGCTGTTTGTTTCAAAAAAATAATAATAATCGATGTTCATTATTTTATAATTATTAGATTAACATTTAGATATTAGTATATATAAAAAATTAAAAATTAAAATAAAATAGTGTTATTTATAAGTGTAGTATTTAATTAAAGAAGAGAGAGAAGTAAATAAAAGTTTAAATGGCACACAATCATACATGTCATTGATTTAATGAATGACCGTACCATATAAATGTATAGGACCGTTCTACCGAAAACTCTCACACGCATTTATGTTATTATACCTACGTATATGTGTGTCAAACATCTAAAATACAAGCATCCCACATTTATAGTCTGGATATGTACTACGTATTGCGGTGAAGTAGAATAACATTTTTGTTTGAGCAAAATAACATCAGTCAATATTGTCGTTAACTTTCCAATAAAAATTATTGTTATACGCATTAACTTTTTAATTTTTACTTTGAATCATCTGGTTCTCCACCTTTCATAAATATGCATATAATATCTCTGATAACAGAATCTGTCAATAATTCCATTAAATCGTTGACAATTACCTTTATAACATCGTTCTTTAAATTTAAAAAAAAAATGGGAAAAGAATTGAAAAATTAAGAAAACAACATAAAAAACAAAAATTAAAAAAAAAAAAGAATAAATTCCGCCACCTTACCCAACCTCCCACCGGCACACTTTGGCTGTCAGAATGCTATCATTTTTGGCAACTAAAAATGGGGAGTCTCTCTCCTTTCACTTGTCAAAAAATGGCCTCCCCCTTTTAGCTGTAGGGAATGGTAGCACTTTTGCTGCCATTCCCGACAATTTAAGCTGCTAGAAATGACAGCCAAAAGGGAGGGGGATCCTTCATTTTTTCTACTGTTTCCAACAACTTCTTCTTTTCTTTCCTTTTTCCCCCCTTTTTGTCCTTTCCTTTTTTTTTAATATTCTTTTTAATTTTTAAGTTCTTTTTTTTAAATTTAAAGGACAAGGGTATAAAGGGAATTTGGTCAATGATTTAATAGAATTATTGACTGAGTTGGTTACTAGAGACTTTTTGTGCGTATTTATGAAAGGTTGAGGGCCCAGCACGTTGGTAAAAAATATTAGGGATCCAAGCGATTCAAAGTGTAAAGGTTGGGGACCTTTTGTGAAATTTACCCAAAATAGTATTTAATTTGGAAGACTTTATAAAATATTTTACAAGAGTCTAATTCCAAAACCTGTCACCCACGTGACGTGTGTGGTGGCCTGTATAAATTACACGTGACATACATTCATACACGTTACACGGAGTGAGAGGATTTGTTACAAAGTTTCTGAGAGGTTTTTGAAAATTTTTCTCTTTTACACTAGAGTAATTTGTATTATCACTGCAAGTTTTATTTTTCACACCACATTATATATACATCACCACACTTACAATATAATTTCAATAATACACCCCACTTTATTTACATATTTAATCTTGAAAATTAAAGGGAAAAAAAGACTACACCAAATACATTATTCTTCTTCGTACATGTCTTCTAGGAGACCTAACAAAGAATAACATTATCTTAAAAACTTCAGCTACATTTCTATGATATTTTAAATTCTCATAATATCTTTCCTTAATTAAGACCATTAAAAAATAAGAACGAAGAAGGTATGCCTCTGGTGCACCACATTAGAATTTTTCAAAGTTTGGAAGATAATCTTTTTATGTGAATGCATCATATCAAATTTGTTAAATCTAGAACCGCCACTCTATTTTGCAGAGAAAGCAACAGAAAAGAAACAATGTGATATTGAAATGTTTTAAAAAATTATGGAGGAGGCGAGACCGCGGAGGTATAGTAGTGAATTGGATTGCCCAATGTCTTCAACATATGAGTGCAAAATGGAAGAAATCAAGAAAGAAATTAATGAATGTATAATCAGATTTACATTTTTGTCAATTGTTTTTTGAGAAAGAA
>CAVNYN010203293.1:0-40312 GCA_963692815.1 Nyctanthes arbor-tristis | reverse complement strand
TTATCGAGTACTGCAAGCAACACGCTGAACTACCGACATTGAGAAGCTCAAAGAGTTTGATGCTAATTTTGTAGAAGTTGATCTTGATACTCTCTATCGTCTCCACACGGTACGTATCTTTTTCCCGACCCCCGTTTTTTTCCACATGCATATATCATATATCTCTATTAAATTAGCCTAGCTAGCTCGGGTTAATTTCTGACCATCAGCATAATTGTTTGTTACAAAAAATACATATAAAGTCGCCCAAAAAATAAATAATAATTTGGTTGATAAATTAGTTGGCCTAACCAAAAATACATATATAAGTCACCAAAAAAAAATTAGTTGGCCTTTCAATATAATAATAACTAGTTTTTTCACCTATGTAATGCACGGGAAGAATAATTCAAAATAATCTAACTTATTTTAAGGATTTGAGAAATTAGATGCCTGCACATGTTAAAAAAAGATTGATGAGCTTGATATCTTAGTATGTATAATATATTTGGTTAAGAAGAAGATTATATAGATGGATAGTTCTTTCTTTTTAATTTTATTTTTTAAATTATTAATTATTAATAATTATATATATATATATTTTATAAGTATAGTTATATTTAATTTTAATTTTTTTGATATGATATAAATAAGTAATTTATAAAAATCAACAACTACATTAACTTTATTTGTGTGCGTCAGACCCATGTAGTATGGTGATATTTTAATCAACTTTTAAAACCTTAAATAAATCTCCTCTTGATTGCTGGATTTTCATGAGCATGAAAGAAAGATTTAAAAAAATACATATAAGATAATTGAAGGTATAATTATGAAGATAAGATAATTCAAAAATTTTAAAGATAACTCAAATCGAAAATTATTAAAAAGAGTAATGCTATTTAGCACCACTGGTGCTTGACATCATATCAATATGATACTAAATGATAAGTTGAATTAAGTGGATAATTTATTTATTTATTTAATTTCACTTATCATTTAATGATATATTAGATGCCACATAGACTGGTGCCAAGCACCACTGGTGCTACATAGTATTATTTTATTAAAAAAATAGATATAAAAAGTATTTACCGCACCGATTACCACATTTGGAAACAAAAATACCAAATTATTCTTAAATCTAGGAAAAATGGAGGGAAAACTGCAGTAAAATTGTATCACAGCTCCTTTCATTTAATTAATATATAGATTTTGTTGGAACTTTTAGAGTAATGCAGCAAGCTAGGAAACTTGGAACTGGAAACTAGAAAGGGCGTGCCAAAATACAAGAAACATTATTTTTAGAACAAAGTAGGTAACGAAAATGACTTAATATATTAATTAATTTTAAAATTTAATATTTAAATTAAAAATTAAATATTTAATTATAAATTAGATAATTGAAACTAATTAAAAAAAAGGCACCTTTAGGTGTTAAATCTCTAGTATGATTTAAAGTTTTATACAACAATTAAAGTCAATTTCAAGTTTTAATAGTTGTGTTAAGTTTATATTATATACAGAGGCTATTAATTAAGTTTTTCTTTGTTAGAAGTTTTCAAAATTTTTGATTCAACGTTTCCTAAATGTTTCCGCATATAGAGTTTTTGAACTTTAGTAAAAATACAGGAAACGCTTTTTTGAGTTTTAGAAATATTTTCGAAGAGTTTGTGTCCTAAATGTGTTGGTGTCTGAAACGGAAATGTTAGCCTTAGCTTATAATAGAAGTTTATGTGATTACAATATTTAATTGCTAACAATTAGTGGGTGTGATTTCAGGCTGCAAATTATTTAATAATCAAGAGCTTGTTGGACCTTACATGTCACAAAATAACAGATATAATCAAGAAAGAAGACATCATAGAGGAAGCTCATGAGACTTTACAAATCATGAGAGACTTGCCCCTCATTCTTGGAAAGGAAGTGGAGTTTTTCGAACAGCATCAAGAGCAAAAATATCCAATAATGACGGGCGCCGTTTTCAAGCAAACATGGGATATGAGAAGAAACATCCTGAGGATAAACTTGAACCGTTTACACATACGGCAAGCAAATTTTCTTGGAGAAAGAGTTGACGATTCACCAGATGTTGAGACTATGTGTCAGACAGTGGTAGATGTTATCAAGAAAGAAAATACTTTACAAGAAATCTACAAGTCATTCATGATAAAGAGAGATGTTTTTGAAATGAGGAGAATCCTCATCCATGTTTTAAAAAAGGAAGAACTGTTCCTTGAGGAGATGTGTGTTAATAGTTTATTAGAATTATCAGGGTCTTTTCAAATTGGAAGAGATGACTTTCTCTCCCGAGTTAAGAGAGGCGTCGTGATCTTGCTAAAAAGAGAATTAAGATTTCTCTAGAAATAAGAAGTCAAGTGATATTGATATGTCATGAAATGTGTCTTTTTAATACGTTATTATATGTTTCTGCAATTTCACCACCAAGCAGAGAGAGGTTGCTCTTTCAATGCAGTTGTCGAATGATTCAGATTTACTTGCTTTGTTGAATCTCTCTGTGTTAATTAACATACATGTACTTTTAGAAAGAGAATTGAGGTGCGAGAACTCTGTGAATATGTATTGTGAGAGAGAGAGAGAGAGAATCGTGTTAATTGAATTGAGGTGCGATGGATGAAGCTGACATGATTTCCAGATGGGAACGGGGGTGAAGAAAAGCATTCAAAATTGATTGATTGACTAGCGGGCTACCATTTTCTAAAGTTAAGGGGTGCAAGTTTTATAGTACAAAACATTTGGAGTAGCCTTTCGTAAGTATAGTGGCATTTGCAAGCAGCAAAAAGAGAATTAGATTTCTCTAGAAATAAGAAGTCAAGTGATATTGATATGTCATGAAATGTGTCTTTTTAATACGTTATTATATGTTTTTGCAATTTCACCACCAAGCAGAGAGAGGTTGCTTTTTCAATGCAGTTGTCGAATGATTCAGATTTACTTGCTTTGTTGAATCTCTCTGTGTTAATTAACATACATGTACTTTTAGAGAGAGAATTGAGGTGCGAGAACTCTGTGAATAAGTATTTTGAGAGAGAGAATCGTGTTAAATGAATTGAGGTGCGATGGATGAAGCTGACATGATTTCCAGATGGGAACGCGGTGAAGAAAAGCATTCAAAATTAATTGATTGACTAGCGGGGTAACATTTTCTAAAGTTAAGGGGTGTAAGTTTTATAGTACAAAACATTTGGAGTAGCTATTCGTAACTATAGTGGCATTTGCAAGCAGCACAAATTTTGCCAAAACCTATCTACTGTTGCTCTCTTTTTGGGTTTTTTCCTCCACTTTTTTTTTTCATTTTTTCTTTTGTTTTGGAGATAAAATCATCACTATTTCAAAATTGAATTAGCTTTTCAATCTTCACATACAACCCAATCTTTTTATATTTGTACAATTGAATCCCCAGTAACTTGTATGACCTTTGATTTAATTGAATTTAGTCCTACACGATTAGTTCTAATATGAACCCCAATATTTTGTCAAATTAAAGCTAATTAATAAACGTATTAACTATGTAATTTCAATTATGTGTTACAAACTTTTTTTCATTTTAAGTATTAGTTAATTTTATTTCATAAAGAATAATTCTATTAGGACAAATTAATAGACAAAAAGTGCAACAAAATAAAAATTTGGCCATATGATTACTATTTATGAAAAGGTAATGTTATATATTAAAAAATAAGATCCTGCTATATGCTAGTATTGTTTAAATTTTTGTTTATCTTTTTGCTCAAATAGTACAACTCTTTTATAAATTGACACTTCATTTTGAAATTTAATGGTATTACTATCTCCGTCCTATAGTAATGGTCTAATTTTCCTTTTTCATCCATTCCAAAATATGGTACACTTTCCTATTTCAAAATTAAGTAGAAAATTAATTTTCTTTTATACCTGTATTTAATGTGTATTGTAATCAACAAAATAGTATTATTTAAAGTGTAATATTTAATAAATGAAATGGCACACTACGAAAATAATACTCTCTCCGTCCGAAAAAGATATGTGTAATTATATTCACACTACGTTTTTTTCCCCTCCTCTCACCACATTATAGACCCGCCACAATTAAGAAACATTTCTTACAGTTACACCACAAACTATTTTACAATTATCTCCTTAACCTCTTAATCTAAAATGAGATGAAAAGTTTCGCACACCACAATTCCCTATCATCCTCTTAGAAAACATAAACAACTACTTTCAATCAAATCTTCCTTGTCGCCATTTTCTGGTGTTTAAAAAAAAAAAAAAAAAAAAAAAGAACTTCCGATAAATTCATCAAGCCTTTTTTGAAGTCTTTAGGAGAAGTGAAATCATTCAACTATGGGCTTTTCGAGAATTTCATAGCACGTAAACTCCAGAAATAACGATCGCCTGAAGAGGTAACACTGTTGGAGGAATTGTTTAATTGAATCTGGAAAACATTACGTTAGGCATAGAAATTTATATATTGCCTCTTCATTGGGTAAATCATGATTACGAGAAATTAATTTATACTTAGAAGAATGGAGAAAGCAAAAACTTCAACATTCATGTTTCTTCGGAATTCCTAAATTGTTGCCTCTGTTAATTAATAGTAATAATCTATATTAATAGCCATATATATAAATAGGAATTATTCGGAGACCTAGATTAAAAAAATATATATATATATCGACTACTGTTTCAGGTAGAAGGGGATTGATTGACACATGATATAATATACGAATGGAGTAGTTTTAGTAAAAAAATTTGTGGTGAACCTAATAATAGTTACAAAGAAAAAATAAATGGCTATATGTGTCATTTTATCATTATCCATTTTTGTAAGTGAAAATATAATCTAAAATTGTGGTGTGATAAACATTTTATCTGGTGGAAATATAATTAGTTAAAAGATATTTCTCTATTCTTTTTTTGTCCGTCTCAAGTTATATTCCTCTTTCTATATTTTACTTTTTAATTTTTTAAATACCATTATTTATTGAGCATGGTAATCAACAATAAAGAATATATAAAATGGAATATTAAATAAACCAAATGACATATTATGAAGTGCATTCTTTAATTGTATATTTCCAATAACATTAATTGTGTTTTCTTAATTTGTGTGAAAATAAAAGGGGAATATCTTTTTAAGACGGAGAAAGTATTAAATTTGTAGTACTATTAATTGCACTTTTTTTAATACTTGTGAATTAGAATTGGACTATCTTTGTAGGACATTTGTAGTATTTATTTATTTATTTGACTCATCTTCTTTTCATTAAGGGTGGTTATATCTACACAACACTTTTTATTAATTATACCACATGATAAAGACATATTATTAAAGTGCAACTTTTATATATATATATATATATATATCACAATTACTTTACCAATATAGCCCTATATTTTAAAAATAAAACAAAAAGAAAAAATAAATAAACAAATCTTACACCACACCACATCTCATTCATCATCGATTCATTACTTTAATTATTTTGTAGCTTGAATTTTGAGACGGGCATTTCATATTTTGAGATTGCTGACTCTATTGTTGGTCATTCTATCTTTTTTAATTATGAAAATTTTGATTAAAAAATAAAGATCATAACAAGACTTTTACTTGACGTTTGTGGTATATATGTGAATATTGATATCAATTTCAAATTCAATTTGAAAAACGTTTGTATTTCTTTCTCAAATTACGTAGAAACATAGAAGCTGTAATTGGGGTTTTCAATTACTGTGTAGTAAGGAAATAAATTAGGATTCTTGTTTGTGGTGAACATAAAAAATATATTAGGTTTTCATTTTGTAGTGTATTTAAGAAATTAGGCTTATATAAAGGTTATTTAAGTTATTTAATCATTGGCATTTTTAGTAAATAAGAAAAAAATTTAAAATTGTCACGTAATTAGTGAAAATAGTGGCAGAGATATAACCACCGTTTTATTAAAAAGAGATTCATCTCCTTTTAGTATCAGAAAACACAAATAAGTATGCAATGAAAATTATGGATTATAAACATTAGTTTTTTTCTCAAATGATAATCTAATTTTGGAAAAATAGAAATATATCAATGACTGTGAAAATCAATACAAAATTCTATGAGGAATTAAATTGTTGTAATCGACAATCAACGACTTTTATCTTTTCAAATTTTAAAAAATGAAAATAAAGTTGTTACATCTAATTTCTTTTTTATAATATTAAATTACATTCGAATAAGATAGAAAGCCGGGTCTGATAGAGTACTAATGCCAGGGAGACACCATCACACTTATCAGTAGAAAATGTTACCACCCGGTATAATATCGATCAACTCCCAAATTAATGTTGTGAAACTCAAATTTGACCAATGTAAAAAACGTAGATAATCATATGGGGGTGTTAACTTCATCCAATATTTGTTCCGGAAATTGAACCCCCGCACTTAAACGCAAAAGGCACCAGATTGGGAATTAGCTCAAGAAAAATGAACTCCCGAAGAAAATAATCCATGGTTGGAAAATAGAATTGTCTTTCAAGGCAAACGTGTTTTTTAAAGTAGAAAAGTGAGGAAAAAAATAACAAACGCCAGAGTTGTGCTGGCCAAATGCGATTTCTAAATTGGAATTAGAAAATAAATAATCATTTACATCACTCTGATGTTACCTTGACATCATATGCAGGGACGTAGCTATATATGAGCATGGCTAGCTATAGCCTAGTAGGTCCAATATTTTTCCAATAATTTAAATAGCTGAAAGTATATGTAGAAATGTAATATATAATGCCTTATTGATTCTTTATTTTTGTCGATTTGTTGAGTTGATGAATGTGGCAAATTTATTTAATTAGTTAATTCGAATGCTTTTTCTAATTGGTTCATGATTTTGATAATTTGTTGACATTGTTGTTGTGGTTGTGACTTGATACAGCTTTACTTAATCAATGTAATTGAATTTCTTTGGCTTGTTTCGATACTATTTCAGACTTAGATATAGATAATTAGAGACAATAATTTATTATCTTAATAGATGTTAAACTAAACTAATGTGATAACTATTGAAAAATCAGGTGAATAATAAAACGCGGAACATTCTTTGCGACAAGAAACCAAAAAGGGTGATGCTGGATTCTTAGTTTGAAGTCAAAATCTTTTGTTTCATTTGGCAAGAAATTCTATCAAATACAATGATCGTTTAAATTGAAAGGTTATTACTCTTGGTGTTGTTATAGATTTTTCATTGTGTGGGAAGTATAAGGGTGCAAATTAAGAATAGTTTATTGAAATATTTGCTTCACTCCTTTTGGTATTTGTGCTTTTTAATGTTATTGTTTAAGTAGTTAATATCTTTATATTTTGTAGATATGGTTATACCATTTTGTCTAATGCAATTACTTGTTCTTTGGAAATATTGCAATAGCTGACCCACCAATAAAAAAGTTTCTAGCTATGTCTCTAATTAGATGTAGAAGGCACCAAACTTCAATATAGACTACGTTTGATTTAAGAGATAATAGACTAGATTAAATTAACGTACTAATGATATTGGTATCAGTTTATTTGCGAAGTGTAAAGTCAACCTGATTAATAACTCAAATATCATGCTTAAAAAAACTCAAATACGGTAAGGTTAACAAATATAAGAATATATTATTGATTAAAAAAATTATAATTAAATTCAGAAATTAAAATGAGTGTTTTAAAAAAAAAAATCACTCGGAACAAAAATTGTGATTCCCTCCCCTCCACTGTTCGGTTAGCATCACGTGAAAGGCAAAGCCAGCTAGGCATCCGGCAACCAAACCTATATATAGTGCTTCACACTTCCCCTCTGCTTTCTGTTATCGAAATTCAAATATCTCTCCTCGGTCTGAAAAAAATGGTAGTACAGCTAGTGAGTTCTACCGGCAGAAGGTTTCCGATTGAACCGTTGGTGGCTTTTCAGTCACCGACTATCAAGCTGTGGGTGAAAGCTTATCGAACACAGATCGTTAACACTTTTTTTGATTACAAGATAGTTGAAATGGTGGCCAATTACATGATTCGCCATTCAGCTGCTGCTCCTCCTGTCGTCGGCCTTCCTCCGGCTATTTACGGCGACTCTAAAGCCGAGAAACAGCTTAAAGCAATCATAGCTGACTTTGAAACTTTCTCCAATCTTCCAACTCATGAGCTCCTTATGGTTAATATAGAGTTATCTAACTATATTTTAATGGTTAATATAGAGTTATCTAACTATATTTTAATTGTTTGAGCTTTTTTCATGTACGTAAAGCAAGTTTTGTTGGTCGTTGTGTAGTTCTGCAAGCACCGGGTGGAAGCTATTGCTCCGGCGGCAGCAGACGGAGCCGGTGGAGATGAAGAGCTACACAAATATGATGCTGATTTTGTGAAAGTAATTGATATGGAGACGCTTCACGACTTGTTAATGGTACATATTCTAAAACTCTTGTACGATCCGTTTTCGCTAATATGAAATCTCAGATCCTAATTGTTGTGTTGCTCTGCTGCTGAGATATCTGCTAGATTTCTTCCTCTTCTTCCCCTGATTCCTAGACTTCTCCTTTCCCAGAGTTTGAAAGCAAATTAATATAGCATTGGGATTATTTCACCTCATACGTCCATGCCAGTTTTTCCTGCAGTTCAGCCTTAGAAACAGAAAAATTGATTCCTCGAGAGGGTCGATTGGTCATAATAGTCACTGCGTTCTCCACCATTTCCGGTGTTGTATCAAGGTCCGCCGACTGAGAAATGTCGGCGAAGATTTGTTCCTTTTCTTGATGAGTACGTTGGGAGTTTCTGATATTTTATACTTCCATTTTTTTCTCAAGTCATCACTGGTTGTCTTTAGTTAATTAATTCCTATCATGCTTTTGATGTATTGGTTAATTAAGTCCTAGACCTGACTCCTGACTAATGAATTCTGCCGGTGTGTCAAATTTTAGGCTGCTTACTACTTCAAGATTGATAGCTTGCTGGACCTGATTTGCAAGGCTGCCTTGGACAAGTTCCGAAGTGCCAGTGAGGAGTTTCGCCTGGCTGTTTTTGCAGATGACTTGGAGAAGTACCGCTGCGAGTTTGGGAGTGCTTGAATTGAAAGAGCGTATGGACTAGGTCTGCCTTTAGCTTCTTTGGATGAGTCTGAATTTTGCCAGATAGCTCATTTGGCTACTTGAGTTTACATTCCCAAAATTGGGAGACGTAATTCTTGTTTTTTGTCACTTTTTGAGCATGATTTGCTTGCTTGCTATGCTTGCTAATACATGCTGATATGATATAAACCTATGGATTGAGTATTATAGTACGTGTTTTAGGATATATCCTGTGATTTTGAATTAACATTTCATTTCACTTCATCCGTTTGCGTACGTTATGCTTATATGTGCTTAGGATGGATTAGTTATATCATTACACCCATTCTTAGTAGCCATATATAATGCAAGTTAGATCAGGGGAATCGTTCAATTTTGACAGAAAGTAAAACCAAATTTAGTATAATGCAGAGATTCTGCATCATAGCAAATAACAAAAATATAAGGTTTCCTATGAGGTTAAACCAGCCTTATAGAAAGAGAGAGTAGAGCTGCTAATGATTGTTGGCCTTAAGATGTTCAAGGAATTGAGGATGCTGGATATACTGGCAGTAAGGAGTGTGAATAAACTAGTACCAAATTAGAGCCTGCTTGCTTGCTGTGCATGAACATTTGACTTGAATGTTCTCATACGTGTTTAAAGATATATCCCGTGATTACGAGTTACCATGTCTTTAAATCTGTGTGTGTATGTCACGCTCATTCTTGAGAGCAATTGGGGCATTCAGTACCTGGACCCAGAAGGAAACAAGTTTGAAATTTATGGTTTCCATTTCTCCCACTCCATTGGGACATGCAAGAGCAAGTAGCTGTTTATTAAAGGTCCATGGACCAACATCTGCAACCCGTTTCCGATCTTCTGCATTATCAAACATAAATATGAATGTGTTGGCCGATTCCATAATCTCGACTCTGGCTAAGCTCTCTCATCGCCATACCTGCCTCATTGTATTCTCAAGTCCCTCCCGATTGCCTTGCTTTTTACCCCAAAATCTTCCAATCAGACATTTATCCAATTGTTGCTTCCACTGTGCAATTATCTTGGAATCAATTTGTATAGCTGGCTCATCCTATTCGTCTAGCTTTAGTTTCCGATAGCGGGGTGCAATCTCACTTTTGTCTCCCATTTAGCTTGTACTTTGAGCACTACAAGTTCAGAAAATGTGAAATTTCTCACTCGCTGGCTGTGAAACCAGCATCAACCTCCACCCAAAGGCGACTGGACCTAAACTTCTAGGACTCTCCTAGCCCAGGTTGGGACTCTACGAGTTCGGCTTTCTTGGAGTTCACATATCAATTCACGCACATATATGCTTAGGATATCTTAATTTTTCAAAGGTTCAGCCAAGCTGAACTGTATATCACTTCACTATTATTTATATATATATAAAAAGATAAAGAGCTATTTTACTGTTTATTCAACAGTGAGTTTTTTTTGGGTAAGGTTTGCTTGAAGTCCTATATGTTTATTTTTTAAAAGTTTGCTAAGTCATCACACCATCTGGGAAGCTTCCTTTTCTTTTTCTTTTTCTTTTAATTTTTTTTTAGCTTACTAATTCCACACATTGTATATTTAGATTTTTCTTATTTACATCAATACAATATAAAACGATATCTCAATATCTTTCTTATTTTATATTACTAGGAACTATCACTATTATATATAAAGGTAAAGGGCTAGTTTACTGTTTATCAACAGTAACCTTTTCTTTTTTTTTTCTTTTTTTTTTTTAATAAGGTTTGCTTAAAATCCTATATTTTTATTTTGCAAAGTTTGCTAAGTCATCGCACCATCGAGAAGCTTCTTTTTCTTTTCTTTTTTTAAACTTACTAATTCAACACCTTATATGTTTATATTTTTCTTATTTGCATCAATATAATATAAAATGATATCTCAATATCCTTCTTATTTTATGTTATTAGGAATTAAGTGCGTTGATATTTATATTCAAAATCAAGAGTTGAAACTACTATGTTACTAAATTATATGGTGAGATATTTTTTGTTTGCATCAAATAATAGAAACCGTCATCTCAGTATCTTTCTTTTGTTACTGTGAACTAAGTAATTTGATATTTGTATTACAACAAGTCCGTCTAACTATCTCAAAATCTTCATAAGAGGATATGATTGTTAAATTATAATTAGTAACATTCAGTATCATTTGGTTTAGTGCTTTGATATCTTTTCTTTGATGCATTGCTTTATTTAATACTCTCTCCGTCCTAAAAAGATATTCCCCATTTTCTTTTTTATTCGTTCCAAATTATATTCCTTTTTCCTAAATTAATTTTTTAATTTTCTAATATACCATCATTTATTGTGCATAGTAATCAACAATAAAAAAAATAACTAAAGTGAAATATTAAATAAATCAAATGATATATTAGGAAATATATTCTCAAAATATACATTTTCAATAATATTAAATGATATTTTCTTAATTTATGTAAAAAAGGAAAGGGAAATATCTTTGTGGAACGGATGAAGTAGTAACTTTTAGAGGTACATTTGATTTTTGTGTTCTCACATTCCTTTCAAGTATAAAGACACTTATGTTTATCCATGTGTTTATGTATTTTTCAAAGAGCAATTCTAGAGAGACATATAAAAATGACATTAATAAGTGACATTCTTATGTAGCACACATTCATATATGATGATCACATGGCTACTTTTTCATTATCCAATACAAGTGTGCAACATAAGAATGTAACCTATTAATGTCCTATTTTTCATGTCTCCCTAGAATTATTTTTTTTCAAATACATGTGTGCAATATATCTATGTGTTTACTTATCTTTTGAAATTTTCTTCCTTTTCGTTTTCTTAGCTTATGATTTCTAAAAAAATATACAATTAATAGGTATAATAATGGCAAGATTTATCGGTAAATCTTTAACCAGGATGATATTAGTGTAAATGCTTATTTTTTAATGAAGTGAGGCATACTTTTAACTTTTATGTTTAGTTTTTAATATATTTATTTTCTCAGTTCTTCATACTAGATATTATTTTATTTTACTTATATAACTATGTAGCCTCATGTATGAAAATTATTTTATGTTTATATTAGATGTTTTAAAAATGAATTATATCCATTATTCATATGAGAAACACATTGTAGCAAATAACACTCATTTAGGATTTCTTTTGTCATGCTACTTGATTATGTGTATTTAACCCTCAACTGTTTCCCTCTTTCTTATTTCTTATTTTATCAATGTTTTACTAATTTGAAAATCTTCTCATTTAACTTTTCATATTGTAACTATATATTGTGACTTATAACAAACTCAACGAACTATAAATTTCACGCGGATTCAAGGCAAAAAATAAAACTGAACACGTGCAAATCACGTGCTTAACTAGTTAAACTAAATGAGTAATGTTCATTAAAAATAAAATTTAATGTAAACTAAAATTTAATTAGATTTTTGCGAAAAAGCCCTTTCTGTGAAATTTAAAGGGCTCCAATATAGGAGCCCAGAGCACCTAGGTGCCAGCCCCATTAGCGCCCACTTGAAACCAACTCATACTCTATAGAAGGTGAAAATTTTCCGTTTATAAAACATTTTGTAAGAAGTTTTTTACTAATAAAATATTCCCCCAAATAATTCAAACCCAATTCGATCACCACCAATTCTATGAAGTCCATTAGACACCATATATAGTGTTTAATGGATTATGTGACAGGATCTCATTCGACATATTAGTGATAGTCTCTAATGTATCCAATGAGAACCTGCCACATAATCCCTTGGACACCATACTCTACAGAAAAACCGATTCGAACAACTACTCCCTGCCAATTCATAGTAAATCCTCTCCCCGACCCTCCTCTTTTTGGCGGATATGCATCCATTGGCAGAGTCCCCTTTGCTCCGGCGGCGCTCATACCCACAGGAGAAGAGTCATTCATCTTGCAATGCTGGAATCGAGCAGAAATCGTTCATCTTTGTAAGGTAATAACTAATCTCGTGTAATTTCTAGATAGAAGCATCAAGAAATCAACTCAGCTATAGTGGTTCTTACTCCATAAGGAACGAGTTGAACTTCGATTACTTCATGTAAGGTACCAAAGGTGTAAGTTTACATTGCTTCCCATATTGTGATTGTGTTTTCATCCCTATTGATTTCACTCTCAAACATTATTTCCAGAAATGGCCTGGAAGCCGGGGATGACCCCTCAGACCTGCGCCTATTGCGCTTTCCACTGAGGTCTTTCCTTTCTCTTTTAGGACTAAATCTATCCTGGGGCCTTCCTAAATTGCTTTCCCAGTACTGATGTATTTTTTAGCTAGCTATCGGAGCTCCTGGTAGGTTTAGACGGGTCTTCGTGCACAGCCACCGGAAACGTGTGTCTTTACATAGCCCTAACTTGGCAGCGATAAGAAGGGATTCATCTGCCACATTTTCCATCGTCATGGCCGGCCTGTTAAAGTGGTCCAGATAGTTCTTAAGAGTTTCCAATTTCCCTTGCTTCACAGTTCCCGACATCTCTTTGGGCGTGTTCTTAGTTTTTGACCCATGAACTAAGTCACGAACTCTGAGAAGAGATGCTCTTAGCTGTGTATGGAACTCGGAGCTAGGTTCCCATATGAGGTCTGAGCATTACCTTCAAGTGTGAGTATGAAAGAGTTGCACATCATGGGTCCTGTGGCGTTTGGTAGCTCTATCTATGATATATAACAATAGAGGTAGGCTATTAGGTAGGTTTCTCAATTACAGGTCCCAATTTGAGGGAGCTTCATTTTTTGTGGCATTATGGCCATCCTGATGGATGGTACAAATGATGAGGGCCTTCACAAAAAATTCTCTGCCTCTTTTCCCTTTGCCTGTCTTTGTTCTAGGTCGCAAAACCTTTTCCTCAGCTCATCCAGCTCGTGGACTTGCTGAAGAGCAGGTCATTGAACCTGGTAGGTCTTTGTTGGATGGCTAGACGTATGGCTATATTTTGTGATAGGATAGGGATTGATCAGCAGATCTTTACATCCCTAGGTCGCTGAGGGCCCAAAGATTGTTGTTCTCTAGACTCCTACTGGGTTTGAGGTCCCAGACGATCGAATACGATTCCCCTAATTAGGTTGACTGAGGTTGGAACTCTAGTCGCGCTAGGACAGGAAGGCTAAGACGGCGCCTCGCATATGGGTAGCAAGATGACGCTTATGCCCTGACGGTGGGGCCTTATGGGGAGGTAGCATTCTGAGGATGTAAAGTTCAGCCGTCTCAGAGGATCAGTTCGCGGATACGTCCTTTCCACATTTTCAGCCCACCAAAAGGAATCTTCTTGTGAAGATTCGCTTAAATAATATTGGCGGAGGCGGTTGGTTCTGCTGATCTTGCAACCGTTTGACTTCTTGGGCCAAAGTCTCGACATGCCTGCGTAGAACCTCTATTTCTGATCCTGGAGCAAGTCGCGATGGGTCTGCCTCTGACATTGTCCTCTGTCTTTGGAACTTTTGATGGAGGTCCACGTGGTGGCTCTTTATTCTTTCACTATGGTTGCACTTTTGGCTCATTTGCAGCATTTGATTATGTTAGAGCTGGTTTTTTATAAAAAGTTTCCTACAGATGGCGTCAATTTGTTGATGCCAAAATCTGCCTTGAATCAACAAATGAATTTGTTTATGCGAGAAACTTGAATTTGAATCAATTTAGGGAATTAATGAAGAATTTGGAGGGTTTTTGGAAACATATAATGAGCTGATGTCAGGCTATCTTAACCAAGTATAGGCTAGTTGCTACATGGGGAAGATAAACGTTCACTTTACATTAAATGAGGCTGTCACATCAATTATTAAATGATAAGGTATGCAAGTTGGACGGCAAGTTGCATAGCGGTTTTATCGCCTATGAGGTCTCAAGGGGACTCGAGCTATCATATGCAAATGACCTCAAAATTTGGCCCTGCCGAAATACGCATCTAATGACCTTCTAGGTCGTCATACGAGCTACCTACATTGCGAAGGCGGTGATCTCTGACTTGGGGACCATGATCCTGTCAGGCCTGGAGTCAGCGACCTGGACGCCAAGACCTCAAGCTCGTGAGGGTCTCGACTCAGAGGGTCTTGGGGCCACGCTGAGTGGTTGCTAGCTCATGGGATGGTAGGCCTGTGTATCTGACCTAGAAGTGGTTGACCGCGACCTGATACTTGGTATAAACAATATACAATTTGATTTATTTAATATTTCACTTAATTGATCTTTCTTGTTGATTATTATTCACGATAAATGAGGGTATATTAGAAAACTAAAAAATTAACTTAGGAAAGAAGAATATAATTTGGGACGAATAAAAAAGAAAAGAACGAATATCTTTTTGGGACAAAGAAAATATTTTATTTTTTGAAAATTAAATAGAAATATTCAACTTAATGGGTTCCCCGGCCTAATTTGTATTCAACTTAATCCGTTGGTTTTAAAATAGTGTCGATTCACAAAATAAAAAAATTGGCTTATCTATGTATATCATAATTATTGCATAATATCATCCTCATGATATATTGTATCGTGAATTAAGTTACATTTGTTAACTAATTTATTGCATCAGTGCTTGTATTTTTTAATTTTTCGAAATATGTCTTTTCTTTTGGTTTTTAAAAAATTATTATTATTTATTATTATTTATGTTTCAAAAAATTTTACTGTTACTTCTTTTTCTTATTTACAAATTTTTTATTGAGAACTAATGAAAACATGTTTACGTTTATAGTCTTTGTCTTTCTTAATTATCTATGCTTAAAACACTATAAATCTATAATAAGATAATTATGACAAAAAAAAAGGAATTATGCTTGATTGGCATTATTATCATATAAGTGTGTTTGAGTGTAGGCTTTTTAGGCAGTCGCCTAGGGCCTCCAATTATAACCCAACAAAAAGGGCTCTGAAAATAAATAAAAATAATATTAGTTAAAGTTTAAATATTTCTATTTTAAGTATGAATTAAAATACATATAAAAGTGATATCTTTTTTAGTTGTGGGGAAGAGAAAAATGTTAATTTTTAATTACAACTAACAATAAGTTTAATTCATATCACTGTTATATTTATATATTTAATTTATTAATAGTTTCTGCATTTAAATGTTTGCTATATAAGCGTTAGTCCAGGGCCCTATATGATTTTAGTTAAAAAGTTGCTTACGGCCTTCGAAAACCTCAGAACGCCCCTAATTATTATCAAGAGGTCATCAATAAACTTTAATATAGAGTACTATCCAGAGCAGGGGTAGAGCTATGATTTTCATCCAGTGCGGTCGAAATTGATTAAAAGAAAAAACATTAAAATAAATTCACAAGAAATAAAACTTTTTTCCAAAAAATAAAAACAACTAAAATGTAACATGCTGGTAACTAATACTAAAGTTACGATGTTAAATGTCATTCTTCTTTTATATGAACTTAGATTCATGTTCACGTTTGTCACATCTTTTATATAATTTTTTATAATGCCATGAATAGATCAACAATATGAGTGTTCGAAGGAAGGATTACGCTTTATTAAAATGTGATAAATTATTAAGTATTTTTTATAATGTGATTACCAAGTTTAAATACTAAGTTATTCCAAGCTACTTTTAAAGCGATATGTTTAACAACTTAAATTTTATGTTAATTTCAAAGTATTACATATTTTTAGCTGTAATCAAATGATAGTTTATCTTCTTCACAATTTGCTTTTAGATAGCATAAAAAGGTGAATTAATAAGCAGAGAGATACGTGGTGTGGCTGTTTATAGTGTATTAGAAACATCAAATGCATCATATTAAACACAGCTGTAATATATTATTTGTTGGGATCTGTGATAATGTTACTCACTTCTTCTTCATCTACAACCTTTTCCCTTTAATACTGTGAGTCTGCAACATGGCAGAACTTGAAAACCCAATTTTTAAACCTAAATAATAAGAATAATAAATTTCAGGCGTCTGGGCCTGAGTAAGCTCTGTTCTTGGTCTAGAGGTTTACTAAAGTCTTTTGTTCGAAAAATTAGTTAACTTCCCCAAAATTCCACATGTCTTGAACATTCAACCACAGCTAATTGTTAGTTAAATTAATAAAAATTATCGAATTTTTTCCTTAAAAAAATTAGGGGTCATTTATGCAGCTTCAAATGTTATAAACCAAATATAAATAGTCATTTACTTTATTCGATCATCTTAGTCATTTTAATAAAAATAATTTTACTCTAGCGGTCAACTAATGAGATAGTTCATAATTAAACCGAAAGAGCTATTCATGCAAGTAAACACAAAGTTTAGATATGTTTAGTGCCAAAATGAATGGTTATGGGTCATTTCTACAGTGCCCTTGAATGTTTTGCGCTATTTGGGTAAATAAGCCAATATTAGACTTCTTTTAAAAACCCGATATTTAGTCACAAGTAACTGTATACATAAAAGGACAAAGATACTGATATGCCATAACAATGATTATTATGAGAGAAAGTCGACAGCTTATATAATTTTCAAAGAAGGTTTTCCAAAATTTAGGCTAATTTTTTTATATGTTTTGCATTAAATTAAAATGTTAATTTTATTCTGTTGTGATATTTATTTCACTAAGTTTTTCTTATAAGTTTCTGGAATTGATAAATATAAGTCATTTTAGAAAAAATTATCTCTTTTGATCCCGTTCAACGCACGGCTAACATAACAATACATGTTAAGTTTGCAAGTCAATGCAAGTATTTGAAGGAATTATGACTAAATAGTCATTCCTTCTTAACAAGTATCATTCTGGATATTTGTGATCGTTTATGAATCATTCAAAACACCAAATTACCTTTCTAATCTCTATAATAATATGTTTAATGATTTATGTTAAGTTCGCAAGTTAATGCAAACGTTTTAAGGGATGACGACTAAATAGCTTTTTCTACTTCAAAAATATGCATAACGATTAAACAGTTGTAACAGATAAAAAAAATGAAAAATGCACTAAAAATCTTCATATAGAATGTATATTGTACTGATTAAAAAGAAATAGGGTGTCGGAAGACGCTACAATAATAAAAAATGTATAATGAATAGATATTCGTTCTTTTTAAAAAGTATCGTTTTGTGGATTTGTGATTGTTTAGGATTGATTGTTTAGGATATTCAAAGTATCAAATTACTTTTTACTCTATGAAAGGTAATATGTGTGAGGACACATGTAAAGGTTTACACATCGTGCGAACATTTTAAGGGATTACTACTAAGTAGTCACTCCTTCTTAGAAGATATATGTTTCACTCATTATAAAGAAGTTTGGAGTTCAGAAATACTTGCGAAAAAATTAGTATACCGATTCAGCGACAGTGAAGCATACAAACATATATCGTTACTCCTTATTCACAAAAAAATCACAAATTTCCTCCTAAAATTCTTCTTTAATTTATCATGTCTATCACCCATTCTAACGAACCTGGGGTCAATAAGAACTATAGGCATGATGCATATACAAGATAAAGAAACATGTATCGTTACTCCTTGTTCACTAGAAATGATATAGTTTCTCATAAAATTCTTCTTGCATTATATTTATTTCATCTATTTTAAAGAACATGAGACTTAGCAACATCTCCAGGTATTAAAGAAGCATAACAACTGATAAGTCATGATGCATCCTAAAAATGAACTATGTGTTGCTATCCCTTGTTCATTAGAAATCACAAATTTATTGTAAGATTCTTTTTTCATTTTGTATATTTTACCCACTTTAGAGAACATTAACGACAAAAACCACTATTCAACTGTGATATATGCAAAGAATGAACCTTGTATCATTTATCCTTGTTCGCTAGAAATCATATATTCTCTCCTAAGATTATTCTTTCATTGTGTATCTTTCACCCATTTAAAAAAAACTAGTTACCGGAACATGTGTCACGCGTTGTATGTTACAATAAATATATTCGAGACTTGTAATTTTCATTAGAATATTTTATTACGAAGCACTTCTCTATACATAATATTTTTGTCAACATTACACTTTTTTTGGCTTTTGTCATCTCACTTGACCAACACTTTTGTTTGCACTGAAACTCTGAGAGAAAGTGCAACATATAGTTGTCTATGTGAGAAAACATGCTTTGGAAGATATATTCCAACATGAAGTATAGTTTGTCCTTATGCCTTGTTGACAGTTGTATCTCAGCTGTAAATATAGATTGTAGGGAACCACCCGTTGATTATCAAAAGTGAAATTTCTTGCATATATGTGTAATTTTTGAATTTCGACATCAAAAATATATCACCATACCAACAATTTCTCAAATTGATGAAACTTATGAATTTAAGCAATACTGTATTGATTTTACCTTTATTAATTGCCACCACTGCTTCTTATATACATGATAAGCATCTTTTCCTTGAACAGTTTTGAGCTCTATGATCTTCGATAACAGAACCAGCACGTATCATTTACTATGCAAGGGCTTTTGCTATGTGTACATTTTGAAAGTTTGGATTTATTTGTTTAATGTTTTCATTTGAATTTTGTAGTTATTCCCTTTTTGAACTGCATTGCATCATAAAACATTTGGATTTGTCACCAAATAATGTGGCTTGGATTTTGTTAGACTACAAAGACATAAAAGGAAATGAGTTAGTATAAAAAAGAATTGCTAAGATAATAATATGGTGATTCAAAATATATTCATATTACCTCTTCATCCACTAAAATCAATTTTTGAACTTGAGTTGGACTTTTTGCATTCGTGTAGTTTTCAATGGAACTTTTGTGAACGATACAAAGTTAATTTGATGCTCCATTCTTGATCAAATCCACTCAATTTCATTATTAGCACTCAATCTTTTTTATTATTGATCTCAAGTCGAAAAGACAGACTCACATAACATAGTTGCAATATGAGATTAAAAAAGGAAAATGAACACAATATGCATTAACTAAAAAGTTACACGATTATTAACGTCAAAGTCTTATTTAATTTTCATATAGGTATTAACATCGAGGTCTAATTTTCCACATTTTGGATTGGTCGAGACAAAAGTTAAATATCATCATCTCTAAATAAAGCAATCTCGTGCTCAAGAATTTTGTGCATGGGGATTCTAGCACATTTGTTATGTGAGTATTAACGTCAAGATCTTATTCTATAAATTTTTTATTGGTCGATACAAAAGTTAATGTATCATCTCTAAATGAAGCAAATCTCATGCTCGAGAATTTTGTGCACAAGGATTCTTGCACATTCGTTATATGTTATGAATGGACAAAAAAAAAAAAAAAAAACTTATCATATGCTTGAATGAAGGGATCGCCATTGAATTTTCTTTTCTACTAGGAATTTTGAAATAGTATGCTAGATGGAACTCTGTTGTTCAATTCTCCCAGCATCGGGATTATGTGATATAGTTTGATTAGATTAGACGACTTTAGTAATGCTAAATTAAAATGTATGATAAAGATTATCTAAATAGGGGTATATGTGGAATCTAAATATTTTACATGGACTCACCTTTTATATAGTATAATGATATATGGTGGTTGACAAACCGCTGTAGGTGTTAAAGGAGGATAACGACTATTCAATACATACAAAAAAAAAAAGAGAAAAAATGAACCATGTATTATTACCCCTTGTTCACTAGAAATCACAGTATTTTTCCCGAAATTCTTCTTTCATTTCACACATTTTAAAGAGCTTGTGGGTTAGCAAATACCTCTAGGTGTTAAAGGAGGATAATGACTCTTCAATTGTGATGCACACATGGATTGGACTATGTACTGTTACCCCTTGTTCTCTAAATATCACATATTTTCTCCAAAATTTCTCCTTTCATTATGAATATTTCACCCATTTTAAAGAATCTAAAGGTTAACACCTCCAACTGGTAGAGAAGCATAATTACTATTCAATCGTGATACATACAAAAAACGAATCATGTATTGTTACCCCCTTCCCTCCCCCCACCCCGGTGTTCGCTAGAAATAACATATTTTCTCCTAAAATTCCTCTTTCATTCATTATGTATACTAGTTGTATACCCTCTGTATTGCACAGAATAAAATAATGAGTCAAAAGAAATATGTGACAATTTGAAGAACTAAACAATCATAATTTGTTTGCGTACTACTTATTCATATCCATATGTTACTAATAATTACAATTTTATTTCGTACAATTATTTTTCTTGGCACAAAGTTAATTAAATTATTATTTATAGAACAATATTTTTAACTAATACAAATAAGAATTAATGAAAAACTTTTTAATTTCATGTTGACCATGAAAACCAAGAAATCATGGAAAAGAAAGCATACAAAATTATATAATTCCAAAACTAACCCACACCCATATTTTTGTTTATTTGTAAATAAGTATCAGTACAAGAATTCTAAGAACACATTTAGAGTGCAGATGATATTCATTTATCAGAATGAAATCTTTACCATTATTTTTCACATCTCCTCATATAGTGTCATACGTTTTTCAAAGAAATCATTATTCACTAAATCCATTCTAAAAAATCTGAAGTATATACACTCTTATTACAAAAGACCGAAAGAAGCAATATTACGACAAATGATAAATTCTATATGATTTACCTATAACATTAATTTTTACCTACTTTCCACTCTAGAAAGAATTAAAAGAATTTTTTTGTTCTAAATCATCATCCCCAAATATTATTACTCTTGCAATCTCCTAACTTATGTATGTATATATAATATATATTAATATAAGAGTGTGTACAAGATTAAAAACATATAAAATAAAAGCATATATAAGAGGGAAAGTAGATGTATATTTTACTTTTTTTTTTTTGAAAAATCACTCAACTCGAAAATCCAAACTCAACATATACCTTTTATAATATATTATAATGTATATTATAATTATGTATATTATATACATGTGTATAAAATAAAAAACATATATATAAGATATTAGAGATTAATATGAAGCTTGATTAGTTCAAAATGAGTATATTGTGAGAGAGAGAGAGAGAGTGAGTGAGTGTGTGTGTGCGCGGCCCCGTGTGTTTTATTATTAAAATAAAATAAGTAAAAAAAGAGACATATATAAGTAGGATAATGATTTTGGTAGGAAAAATTGCATATGACCACTATCTTGTTTTAATATATATATATATATATATATATAAAAGATTTCAATATTTTAAAGAACCCAGTGGTTAACAAGCACTTTCAAGTATTAAAAGTAACATGACTACTGTTTATTCGTGCATAATGCATACAAACAAAAGAAAACTTTGTATCGATTCAACTTGCACAGCGGAAATCTTCTTGAAATGTGAATGGGCATGTGTGCATGTGCAAGGTTCATGCCTATAAAGTATAAACCAAATATTCCATCAAAGCCGTAGCCAATCGCACTACTTAATCCATCACCATCGCATACTCCCCACATCAAACTGGAAATCCGCGAAGAATGGAAAAAATAGAGCAAGAAAAGCTGCTGAAATTCTAAAACACATAGTCGGAACCGTCTTTGCTCAAAACTCCTTTGTCATGACGATTCAAACTGTGAAAGATGTACCAGACATTAGGTTTAAATTGAAATAAGGGCATATTACCTTTTCCGTGTCTAAAGTTTGATTTGGGAATGAAGAAATGATGTAAAGATCAAACTTTCACATGTGAGAATATATTGGTAATAATATGCATGTGTGCATATGTGGTACATATCTAAACTACAAAACACTCCACATTTAGATAGTTTAGATGTGTGCCAGATATGTACACATGTATAATAACATATCTGCATATAGACAAAATAAAATTCTCAAAATTTCAATATATCATTGAGAGTTAATTGTAGTCATGATTTAATATCATATGATATAGCACTATACTTACAATATACTCATGTAGTGAGACATACCACATGAGAAATTACTGCTATATCTAATAGCCAAAAAGGGGGTTAGTCTCCCCTTGTACTATTGAAAATGACAGCAGGCACCAAGAGAGGAGTCTCTGAAAATGACAGCTGTCATTTCTGACAGCACAGCTCCCTCGCGCTGGCAGCCAAGGAGGGAGTCCCCGCTCCCCAAAAAAATTTTAAATATTTATTTTTTAATATTTTACTAAAAAATACCCAACTTAATGGAAAAAAATGGATGAGTTCCATTGCTAAGGACATGGCGGCGAATTTCTTGAAACTTGATCTATTAATGCTCATTTAGTTGTTGTTTTTTTTTTTTTTTTTTTTTAATGTTTCCAACCGGTTCCCAAACCCCCCCACCCCCCGGCTGGAATCCACCAACCTAGTGGCGTGGACGGATCCTTGCATTTTCACTGAAAGTCCCGTATCTCGCCCAAACGGCAGTCTCACTTGACTCAGCGATGGCATCCAACGCAGAAACGACGCTTCCGACGAGTTTTTGACTCTCAGATGCACCGAATTCGATGATTTGGGACGACAGGAAGGTTTAAACGGCGACCAGATCCTAATTTCAACCGCCGACATTAGCAGCTGGGACTTGCAATCATTTCTCAGTCACAAAATACTCAAAATAAAAGCCAATCCAGACAGGAAAATTACCTTTTTCTTTCTCAATTTCGACCTAGTTTTGTTAAATTGATTACTAAATGCATGTCGTGTTTCTTGTTCTTCTTTCCTGTGCTTAAAATTCACTGGCTGATTGAGAAATCTTCTTATTTTCGTGGGCTCCTCCGTGGAAGCTTTTGGTAATTGAATTCCTAATCAATTTATTTATTTAAATTTCATTGTGTTTCATTAAATTTGGATCAATTATCGTAAACTAATTTTCTCGTGAATTTTTTCAGCGATTCGAGTCTGGGAAGATCGGAAGACACTGGGATGCAGAGTCATTTCTGAGTGTTTTACGCTTCATATTTGGACGCGAGGTGGATATTAGGTGTGATAATTTTATTCCTTTGTATGAGGTAACTTGCACTTGCGTTTTCTGAATCGTTGTTACTATTGTACTTTGATGTTAATGAACGCAAAACACCAAACTAAAACGAAACGTGATTGCAGTAGTTGAGTTCTGGAATTTTCTGGTGAAGCTCTGATGCTGCCTAGATCCAACCGTCAAATTTGGATGATTCTAGGATTGTAATTATTAACATTTGTTTCTGGTTTTTGGATACCATTAGAGAATCTTCAAGAGAGACTTTATACTTAAAGAGCATCTTTTGAAAAATGAGTAGAATTTTTTGCCTTCTCCACCACACTCTTTAAATTTGACGATTTATTTTCCTTTTCCCAATGTATTTATACATATAGCATATATCTAGATATTATCTTGGTATAATTATGTATGCAAATAGCTATTTTTCCAGAATAATAAATTCGTGTATGGAGTGCTGAAAGACAAAAAGAACCTTTCGCATTTCATACATTTCATTAAAGTTTTCCATAAATATAACCTCTGGTGAATCACCTTGACTTGGGATCTTTGCTCCTTCATTGTTTATTTTTCCACTATATTATGACTAGAATGGCTATTAGGGCGTAGCGGCACATCGACCATGACCCATTAAAAGCTTCATGGAGCATGCATACCCTCCAGATACCAGTTATAAGCATTATGGGTACAGGCAATGGCCCGGTAGATGTTTTAGGGGTGAAATGATATGGCCATAGATGGAAATTAGCACGATCCATTTCATAATTGATCTTGAAAGTTGCAAAAAGTAAATAAATGAATTGTTGGATGCGTCAATTCATTAAATGCAATTAATACAAAATCAAATAGAGAGTGGGTTTCCTTTCTCAAAATTTGGAGAGCCAAAACCAACTCTTTAAATTTAAAAGCTAAAGTAAAGAGTTTTTTGGAGCCAATTTTTAACAAATGGTTCTTTTAAGTGAAGTGCATTTCCAAAATGAGATTTGGAAAGCCAAAACCAATTCTCTAAATTTAAAAGTTAAAATAAAGAGTTTTTTAGAGCCAATTTTTTAAGAAATGGCTTTTTTGAGTGAAGAGCATCTCCTGAATGAAGAGTCTTCCGGAAACTCTTAGGTTGGTTGCCCAACCAACATCATTTACCAATAAATACCGGATATTAGTATCCCTGCAGTTTGCTGAGTTAAATGTGTATAACAGTTGATTTATTTTTATTTTTTCCTCCCCCTCCTCCCCCTCCTCCTCCTCCTCCTTGTTGGGAGGGAGGATGAGTAAGTATAGAGAGTAAGCATGAGAGATGGTGAGTCCGTGCCTGTGCTAAATTTGTAGGAGTTTATAAAAATTATTCCTTGGGTGTGTCCGAACTTTAAAAGTGATGTCAGATTGAGGGCCAAGGATATTGGAGTAGGTCGATTGAAGGACTACAGTTTTGAAAGTACGGCAATCAAGGAGACATTATTTTTGAGCTTTGTAAATTTGTGGCTTCATGCATAAATTGAGATGTGAAACTCATTGAAGCTTGCCTGGTGACATGAAGGTAAGTCATAGTGGGCTACCTACAAGTGGTAGGTGGAATCAAGAATCTCAACAATCATAAGTAGAAAAACATGAAGACATGCACGGCGTCGTATTTCCAAGGTTTTGTTGGAAGTTGTTAGTGTGGGTGAGCTGACATTGCTAGGGAACGTTGGTGCTCTAAAGATATGGAAAGGCTAAGGAAGCAGAACTGCTTGTACTCAGACAATAATTGAGGAGGCAGCTCTATTTCACCCCGAACACCCCCTTCCTCCAAAAAAATAAAACAAAATAAAATAAAATTCCTATTGCAACTTTAGTTCAGACGTTGCTCTTCCGATCTCCTAAGTGAACTGATATATTAATAAGGTACAAAAATAATTTTAAAATCTGGACTTCCGGGCAAATGACCTAAAGAAAATGTTTTTGTAAAAAACTAACCAAACTGATTGACCGAGGGAGGTCATTGCCAATTTGTAAAAATCAAATGTTAGATAGATTTTAATCAATGTTTTTGAGTTATCTTAGCCTTAAAGCTTGTATCTAATTCTATCAATTTAGAATCTAAAAATTCACCTTTCATTTCTTAACTTAAGTGACGTTTGCATACTAATCTTTTCTCCTATTTTTTTAAAATTTGGATTTGTTCAAACCTATCACGTCCAAATACATCATGGGACTCGCCTGCTCAAATCTCGGCCATTAAACTCCACTCATTCTCTTTCTTATTTTACATTTTGAGGTGTCTTCGAACATCCGCTTAAATTCAGGAAAGGCCTTGTTAATATGAAATTTTTGTTACAAGTTTGTAACTAATTTAATCAGAAAATATGACCAAAACTTATTATCCGAACCTTGAGATTATTAAATATATATTTTTTTCTTCACTTCGATTTCAATTTTTATCCATAGAATTGTTAGTTGATTGTTGTTAGTTGGTTGGTTTATTTATTTATTTTACTAAAAAACTATGTTTATTTGCATTAGAAGATAAAGGCTGATTCATAGATGATAATTATCACATTTTCTTTATTATACTATTAAATTAATTAGTTCAAATAGGTAAGAGTTGACCTGTTAATTCAACCAACCAATAGGTAAGCAGTTGAACGAATAACAAGGAAACACGGCCTCTTCAGCCGGATCAATGACTAGAATGGATTTGAAAGCTATGGTAAAAAACTTTCTCATAAAATCTCTAATTCAAATGCTAGTGGTAAAGCGTTAGGGTAACAAATGACAAGAATAGTTATTCATGGATTGAGACATGAGTTTGGAGGCTGGTTAAATGGTCACTCTTGAAGATTTCTCTTACATGAGTTTGGAGGCTGGTTAAATGGTCACTCTTGAAGATTTCTCCTTCTCGCTTCTATGAAATCAATAATGGTGTACTACATGTACAAAATGCACATTGTTGCATTGGCGGTGTTTGTTATTTTAGAGGGTGTTTGATTTATGGCCGGTATGGTTTTTATTTTTTAGGAATTGATTTTGTGAAAATTGATTTCTTGAGAGAATGTGTAGTTGAAAGTAGGAAAAAGTTACAAATCTTCATGCAAGATTATTTTAATAAGTGAATGTATGGTTGAAAATGAGTTTGAGTGAGAACTGGTTTTGAGAAGATCAAAATCAAACAAACCCCTAGATTTTTTTCAATTGATTTTGTGAAAAAAGTGACTTTTTGGGAGACTGTTTGGTTGAAAAGTAAGGAAAATTTACGAATTTGCATGTAAGATTATTTTAGTGGATAAATATGAGGTTGAAAATGAGTTTGACTAAGAATTGATTTTGGAAAATCTAAATCAAATCAACCCTTAATGTCTTCTACTTCACCGAAGTGATGCATGGAAGAAGTAATTCATAATTACTTATTATAAAAATCCCTATAAAAATACCATATCAAGTTTCTAGGCAATGTAACATTGGAAATTTTAAACTTCTTATAAATTAAGCTCATGTTCATTAATCGTTTCTATTTAAGAATAAAACTGGTTTTTATGGAAATAAATAGTGGACATTTGTGCCGTACAAGTGGGTTCTATGAAATATATGGATGTGATTTGCTTGACCAGATTCTATTTTTAAATGGAAATTCTATTTTTAAATGGAAATGGTTTGTGAACAGGGGATAATTTAATTAGCAATAAATATTGAAGTCATTAGATTCCATGTGAAGTTTCTAGGCTATGTATTTAATATTGATTTCATAACGTTAAACATGGATATGGAAATCAAAATATCTACTTATTGAAAAACATGTCTATCTAATAGCAAGTTGAAATAGGCAGGTGCTCTTCCGATCTCTTTGGTAGCTATCCTATTATAATACATTAAGATTAAGATTTTACTTGCCATATGTGCACAATACACATTGTTGCATCGGGGATTATGCTCGTCGTTGGTTCACTCAAGTTTTTTTAGTAGACAAGCAAGATAGTTCAGGTATTTACGGCTTATAGTGGAATTGCTAGTAGACAAGCAACATAGTTCAGGTGTTTACATTTTATAGTGGATTTGCTAGCTTACTCGAATATGAACTTGAATGTTAAGAATATGTTGATTCGTCCAGTTTCATAGCTACAGCTAGGGGTGAAAAGAATATTCAATGCATCTGATGCCTGTGTGGTAGCTAAATCGAACGAGGAAGCCGAGCAATTGTTATGTAGGGCGGGTAAGGGCATGAAACATTTTAGCGGGGTGGGTAATGTAGGGATACAACTATCATGATACCCGCCTGCTTATATATATCAAAAACAACAAAGGAGGAAATATTACATTTAGGTAGTTTTCAAGAAAGGAAGAGCCCTTATTTTCAAAGAAATGTGGCGGAAGCTTAGAAATATAAGTAGAGGCAAGCACAGGCTGCGGTTCGAGTTTCGATCCAATTGAAATCAATCCGACAAATTGGTCTAGGAAAATCACAAGGCAAGTAGAGGTTGGGGCAGTTCGAGTTTTGATCCAACTTGAAATCAATCCGACAAATTGGTCTAGCAAAATCTCGACCCAAAACCCACCGTTCCAGAGTTGGGTCAAGGTGGTTCGGTCCCCTTTTTCAGTTTTTAATCAGGTTGCTCAAGTTTACCACTTCCTTTCCTTTTTGGTTAGTTTTTCATGATTTTTTTTAACTTCAATTCAATTGAATCCAAGCAGGTTGGGCTTGTTGTTCAGGTTTTGTGGGGTTTTCAGGACAAACTCCTATAAGACTAATAGTTTTAAATAAATTATATAATTTAAAAATTAAAACTAAAGGAAAAATGTTAAACAGGTGGGAAGGGATACGTGCTAGCCCATTATTTGTATCAGCCGAACTTAATTGGCTATTTGGGTGGGTATAACAAGCAAAAATATCTGGCAGCTTGGGATGAATATGTCACCTGGACCTAATCTGCATGAATCCCATTCTTAATTGCAAGAGGCATAAAGCGCGTTAAGGGATTTCAAGAATGCATTTAGTTTCTTGCTTTTGACTAGTGAATTTGAACACTCACACTTTGGCTCTGTTTCTTTTGGACTTATTCTCGTCTTCTCTATATCACTTTGTCATACTTTGAATTTCTCATGGCTTTGCTAACTAGAAATTAAATTTTCCTGTGATATCCTCCACAATTTAGCTGAGATTTCATGTGTCTAATTGATTGATTTGTGTATAATCTCCATTCAAATATGTTGAAAGAGTGATGTAATCCGAGTACCTCAAAATTGCTTTCGTATGTACTCAGGCTGCTTTATTTTTTGGAGTGGAGACTCTTCTCTTGAAATGTCGTGGTTGGTTGAATGAAGTAACTTCTTTCCAAGGGCTTCAATCTACTCAGTTATGCCTGGATGATTTAATCCACATCTGGAATTATGGATTAGAGCATGGTAACGATTATTAGTTTTTCTCTTTCAAATTGACAAGAAGAATAATTGTGGGCTGATCTCGTTTAACAAATTATTACGGAATTCATGTTAAAGATGGAAGTGCGAATGTTTTGCAGCTGTTGACTACATTCTACTACTTTCAACGAGCTATCTGGCAAGGAATTTTGTAAGTGCCTGTCTTTGAGGCAGTTGCTTAGCCTATTCTTACTCAGTTTTATTGCTTAATGATTTATTCTGGATTTCTATGACTTTTTTTATACATACACACATATATATATATATATATTTTTTTTTTTTCTTTTGTTTTGGTTTTTGTTTGGGGGGGGGGTTGGTTGGCTGGGTGGTGGGATTCAATAAGACTGATGAGAATGCTTGTATGGTTTAAAAGAATGAGCCTATGATGGGTACCTCTGTGCTTTCTGGATATTAAGATATCACTGCACAGCATTTGAGCGTGTTAGATGGTTCTAGGTTTTACCCCCCACCAACTATATATTTGCTGGCAACTTGGGGAAAGGGCATCAAATGCGGCTGTGAAGGCTTAATTCTCATAATTGCATTTCTTAAGCATGTTGACATGGTTAGGAGCAAAAAAGGAATGTAGCATGCTTTGATTTGCAAGCTACATTCCAATCCCAAGCACCACTTCCAAACCCCCCTAACAATGCATTGGTGAAGGTCTAGAAACCACACTTAAGCATTTTGGGTCTTTCTCCCAAAAAAAAAGGGAAAAAAAGGAAAAAAAATCCCAAGCACCACTACCATTGGCACCAGTCGTGCAATATAATCATGTGATGATATTATCATCTCTTAATCCAAATATGTGATTAACATACTATGACAGAGACTAAGGTGCATCTGTACTAACACATTATATTTCAAAAACAAGAGGGTACAACATATTGCATGCACGTTGATCTATTTATGTTGATTATATATTTATTTTTTCTTATTTTTCATAATTTTATATATTTTTAAACATACTTTCTTTTTGTCATATGATCATGCAAGAAATCAGAATGGCTGATGTTCATCAAATTTTGCCTTAGGTTATGAAAATGTTTGCTCAGTCCAAATCTTTAATGGGTGTGGCCCATTTTGTATATCCTGTACATTTGTACAACTCTTTTAAATGGCGGGTTCCTTTCCAAAGAGAACCAAGTGCATTTTCTGTTTCTTATTATTATTATTATTATTATTTTATGTTTTTAAGTAGTATTTCCCATTTGATTGACTAGAATGCTTTAGTTCTATCTTTTCAATTGCATTGCTTGTGGCTGTTTCTTTTATCACTTCTCCTGCTCCTTGACTATTTACCCTTCTCCACTTTAGCTACGGCCATATAAAGATTCAGTCACACAGTTACTAGACACGACTCTATACTGAGTGTTAATAGTAAATCTTGGAAAGAAAATGCAATTTACACAAGTTTACAATGAAAAATAACGAGATTACCTTTGGTAAGAACATGTACTAGTTGATTCATGACAACCTTAGTACATATTCAATCATCCTTGATAAAGAATTTGTCAATAGATCGGAAGAGCGTCGTTTAACATGTTTAATTTTGTATTAATTGAAAAGGACTATGAGCAATTTGATGATTGCTTTTTTGCAGAACAGAACATCTTTATTTATACCTCGTAGTTTTTTGAGTAAAAATATTTATCGACATCAACTTACATATACCTTGGGATATTGCACTTTGATTAGCTTTTGCAATGGATCTACTTACCACATATAATTTCTTACCTCTCGAAGTAACTATATTTCATTGTAAATGTGCAATATCTGGATATTGACCTCTTACATCTCATATCCTATCAAGCCTGCACGATTGCATGTTCATCTAAGCATCAACCTGAAGAAGATGATTCTTCAAGAAAGTAAGCCTAATTGGGCTGTTCTTTTGATATATTGCAGCATCTCGGAATATGCCTCTATGAATTTCATGAGTGCATATGCGTACTCATAAACTGCACTTATAGTGAATATCACATTTGGTATTGTCCTTACTCCGGGACGGCATTCTTGGCAAATAGTTATGTTTCGAATCAATTGGTACATTTGGTTTTAGCCCCACACACCTGTTTTCTTGACAAGATCTAAGACGTGGTAGAAGTGTAGTCTTTTTAGAACTTGCAACCTTGATATTGAGAAAATATCTCAATTTCCTTAAGTCCTTGATTTGAAATTCCTTGGCAACATTTTCTTTAGTGATATCTAATCTTATCATCTTTACCTTAACAATGTTGTCATTCACATAAAGTCATAAACTATCAACATTTTTACTTTTCTACTTTAATAAAGTGCTAAAGGGAACACATTGTATGACCCCTTGATTTTGGGCATATTCAAATTGGGAAATTGAATTGATCACGATGAAATGGTTGAGAAAGAGTCGGCACTAGGTTATACAACCAACTAGCAGCCTGAGAGGGCCTAAAAATTAAATCAAACTTTTTTGTATGCCACTGTTGGCAAATTACTTCAAATAGATTTTTTCAAAATGAGTTGCGGAGTTTTGTGTTTTACAGATGGCTTCTACGAAATATGTGGATGTGGATCATGTGATTAGTTTGACTAAATTCTATTTTGAAACAGAAGTTTGCTAACATGGGATATATATAACACATAAAATAATAATAATAACCTATATACATTCTTGACATACAATGCACCTTAGCTCGGTTGCTAAGCTATTAGGTTCTAGTTTATATTTATTGTAGGTCAAAGGTTCAAATCCTTATGCTAACACACTTGAAGTTCTTTTCTTAAACCCTGATTTAACCATTATTATTTCAATAATATATAGTTACTCCATTTGAGTTTCTTAAAATTTTATTGCTCTTAAAATGATAATTAAGTCTTATTGCATTTTTATAAGGAAAGGCCCCCCTTTAATGCTTTAATCATGGAGTTTTCATGTCCGTGAATAAAGTAATAATGGAAAGTTTTACAAATAACACCAACACTAAAAAGTTGTTCTGAAAATATTGTTGAGCCATTTTGCTCTGAAAATACAATGTATTGTAGATCTTGTTGCAATCAAATTAAATCACCACATTCCCAAAAAGTATGTAACATAGTGCCATTGTTAACACTATTATTGTATCTACTCCATTTTAGGTCCAGAACATCTTTCTAGTTCATGCGGGAGGATGTTATATTTTATTATGTTAAAATTTAAAGTATGCTTAGATGCGTTTTTTGAAAATTCTGTTGAGCGGTTTTTATCTATTTTTCCATTTTCTTAACATCAAAGTCAATCAGTTAAAATTGGATTTATTTGAAGGTTTCTGAAATGGCCCCCTTCAAAAACTTGCCCCAGGCGCTCATATTTTCAGGACCAGCCCTTCATTGAGTCTATGCATATATTTCATCCATTTGCATACTTTCTTTTTTCTTAGCACAACTTATGCTAAGGGATAATATAATCTGATTTGGATTCATATTAAACATAGAAGCAAAATAATTTGAACTGGACAAAATATGCTGAATCAATCTCAGATGTGTTCAACCTGCTAAACTATCTTACAGCGAAGAATATGAATAACATAGAATTATCATATATTTCAGAAAGCTTAGAAATGAAACTT
Organism: Nyctanthes arbor-tristis; assembly: GCA_963692815.1. Lineage (NCBI taxonomy): Eukaryota > Viridiplantae > Streptophyta > Magnoliopsida > Lamiales > Oleaceae > Nyctanthes > Nyctanthes arbor-tristis. The sequence goes on along the minus strand of CAVNYN010203293.1, from coordinate 7,434 downwards.
TTGTTATTATATTTTATTCCTTTCAATACTCTTAACTATAAAATGCCTTTATCTGCGGATGTGGGCATCATCCTGTGACTCTTTCAACAATATTCCTTATGAGTTGCTATGTTCCGCTATAAAGGATCCTGACCTGACTGTAGACAGGTGAATGATTTATTTATAATAATCCATTGCATTTTTCTGATTTCTATTTCCATGCTAATTCCAATTTTCTTTCACAGTGAGAAGCACCTTTGTGATGCCATCTTAGTTTGGCTTAGTGCCAATGTAGCACAACAAGAAAGATGGAATAATGATGATGCAATTCACGCTGATATGTTAAGGGAGGTATGACCCTATGAATGAGAGGTTCTAAATTTTAATGTTTGAATTAAAACATAAGATTTGTGTTTGTGAATTGTGGGTGAGTAGGAAGTTGGAAGTAATGTGCATTGAGGGGAAGGAGGACATATATCTAGGTGTCATCAACTCATATGAGCCATAAACAAAAATGAATATTTTTATGAGTTTAGTTATTGGTTTCAGTGATTTTAACAGTCTATTTTGCCCTTCTGTCTCTAGCCATTCTTAAGTGATCCTGAATATTTGCTTCTAGTTTATAAATTTTACTGCTTGGTTAGATTAAATTTACAATTTTGTATGATCGGATGAGTAAAAGTTTAATGGCTAGTGCGGATACTACTAATTATGATCCCTGATGTAATTGCTTACTATTATACATCATAATGATATGGAATCCTTGTACTTTCATAAATTTCCTACTCCAATCCGATCTCAAATTTTCCATTACCATGATCCGATATTGGTACGCGAATTGTGACAGCATGCCGCAGTCATCAACTGCCTACAGTTTGTAATGGTGAACATTCATTTTCACTATGGTGTTGCCATATCACACCTTTTCTTTACATTCTCCCCTTTCTTTTCGTATGTAAGATGACCCTTATTTGTACATGTCCTTTCTTTGTATACGTTCACCTGGCTTGATGTAGGCAACTTTGATTGGGGTTTCTGGGAGCATAGCATCCTTGTGAAGATATTCTTATTTGGGTTAGATGACACCGCACAGAGTTAGATTCAGCTGGCTATATATCTTCTCAAGCATAAAATTATTGTGTCTTTGATTGAAAATATGGAAACATTCCAATTTTTTTTTTTTTCCATGTGTTCATGGTTGTCTCAAACAGGTGCGAACATCACTCTTGCCGCTGTGGTTTGTTGCTGGTATGGTCTCTTCCAATATTTCTTAAAGCTGTAATAATTTGTTGATATCGCCTGTCTTAAATTTTTTTTTGGGAGCAATACTATGTTGTAGGTAAACGAAGTTCCTGTTTGTTTTCGAAGTTCGCTGATAAAGGCATTTGTTCTATCCTAAGTCTGACGAGACATCTTTCTAAAAACTCATCGAACATATTCAAAGAAAGTGATCTTAGAATTCGGCTTACAAAATATACTATGGTTTTTCCTTTCCCTTACCTTTATTTCTGTTTCCTATAAGCTTCAAGGGCTGAATATATTGTCGTTGTCGCATGCAACATTTTGATGCTTTGCAATGGCAAAAAGTGCAGTCTTTGACACTATACTTGTGTGTGTGTGTGTGTGTGAACTGACATATAGTTAGTCAGTAGGGTCTATCTTATTCATATTTACATATATTTAGATTTATAAATAGTGGTTTCTGCCCTGATGGAAAACCCTGGTACAGAAAAAACCAAGAAAAAGCGAAACCTCTCCCCGTGTCTTTCTTTTGATAAAGTGCTTGGATGGAATGACTACCAAATAAACCGCTCGTTTATTAGACTAGTTAGCTACATAGCTTTATTCGATGGAATGAGTACAAAATAAGCGCCATATTTATTGGACCAGTTATTCTACATAGAATTGATTGTTGGGAGGCTACCAAATTCTAGAATTTTCAACTGAAGGACAAATCTGGTCCAAACTGGAATTGGCAGTTTGGTTCCATAACTAGAGGTGGAACAAATGGTTCCATTTTCAAGATAGCCTACAATGCCTGTGCGTGTACCTTCATCTCATGCTATAAGTTTGTGGACAGAGCTGGTTTCAGCTAATCATATCATATCTGACGCATTAACTGTTGATTGAAATAAAACTTGTGAAAGATATTTAAATGTGCCTATATGTTATACTATTGTTTTGAGTGTTATCTGCGGAGAGATAATTGAATGTCTATTCATCTGTGACTTTAGCATTCATAATTGATGTATGCATCATTCTTGGAATGCAGATACTAGACACCTGTATTTGGAATCTTCTGAAAAATGTATCTAAAATTTCTAAGAGCCAAGGGGTTTCAGTCCATATATAGTCTTCCAAAGCTGGAGTAGTTATATGATATCCATGATAATATTTCCGAAATGGACTTACAGAAGCATGCCTCTAACTATGCTTTCCCATTAAATTGTGCAGAGAGTGGACCTTTCTGGTTGCCCACAGTTCCCACCGTTGCTTCTGTTCCTGTCTATGCTTCCTTCTTCATGCAGTGCAAATCCCGTGTTAGAAAAGAGTATTAAGGAATTTTCAATTAACCATGTGCGTCTGCGAGACGGTGATTCTCACATATCCAAGGCACTGGGGTTAGTGTCAACTTTTAATGAAGTAGAGGAGCTGGATATTTCAAATTGCCCAATGCTAGATCTTGATATGGCCATTGAGTTCATCTGCAAGTTATTACCATCATTAAGAAAAATAAAGGCAGCATACTTCTTTAACTTTAAAACGGGGAGATTGTTTCATTTGATACAAAGATGTCCCTTACTCTCTGACATTGAACTAACTGTGGACATTACTCCTGTTATTCCTGGAAAAGTTTCAGTGCTATCTTCCTGGCCAGTGTCGCCACAAAAATCGACATATTTCAACCTTGATAGCTGTCATTCTGTTGCCTCTTTTTCATATACGTCCAGGCCATTCCTGTCAAATATCACTAAACTCACATTGGAGGGCCGAACTGATGTAACAGGTAAGATTATGTGCTTCTGAGCCCAGGTCTCTCTCCCTCTATAGTGATACCCACCCCCCTAAAGAACTAATAACTGTGATGCATCTTGTAGTGGAAATGTTGCAAACTAGTTCTAGCTTCCATGTCAGTTTCTTTAGCATTTGTGAAATAAATGTTGGTTTTAATCCAAACAATTAGAATTCCAGTTCCAATGCATAAAAGACTCGGCTTCCATTAGTATGCCATTTCTATTTCAAAATAGAAATTGATTAATCCAATCATATCCACATATTCTTTATGGGACCTGTAACACGAATCTCCACAAATAATCATTCTATTTTCTATTTTGAGAAAGAAATATGCAAATAGAACACTAACAGGGAGCTCAAATCCTTAGAGTTTCTCGTGCGTCAGGCGTCTTGTAAGGTTGTTTTCCCTCGTTCAAGTGACTGTACTTACCATATAATAAATTTCAACGTGGGATATGATCAATTTTTGCAACTTTCCGCTGATCTCTAGGTTGGAAGTCTTCTGTTGCAGAAGTTTTGATGTCAGGATGCAAGTCGGTTTGGTGTTTTCTTGCATCACTGCACTAATGTGCAGCCCTTTTTGCACCTGTGATAAATCCACAAAATAGAAAAGCGCAGTTCATAGACAAATAATGTAGCACAAATGAGTCATGTAAGTTCTTTGAGCAAGTCAAGCCACCTATGATTACCCTGCTAAAGAACTAGTTTTCAAACAGCAAGCATTACAAATTGTACTAAGGTAATTGTAGGCGTGGACAAAAGAGGCAAGTGGCTTGATGTTCCTAGTAGACAAAGGTAATTTAGGGATTTAACAAGGCAGAGATTCGTCTCAAGTCTCTTTGAGAGGTAATGTCAGGTCAAGCCTTTGATTGGAATATAACTTATCCTGTGTAGTCTGAGTTTGGATCCTCAAACAGAATTGATACAAAGTAGTTATTTCCTATCTTATACTCTTGAGAAAGAACAGTGACAACAAACTCAGCATCTTTCTTTTCTTATAAATGTGATCAGCTACCTGAACCCTTTTTAGGAAATTCATTGTGTCATTCCACTACCTGATGGAAGAGCTGAAACAATTTAGATTCCCGCTATTTGTATGTAACCATTCAGGCTATCTTTTACAAAAAATAATAAATTCACCGTCTTGTTCTTAAATTATTTTTCATTTAACACACACAACATAGGGGTAAGATTATGAGTTTATTCTATTTTGTAAAAGATTATCTAAATAATTACCTACGAATAGTATTTTCCAACGATTTATCTTTTTTTTTTTAAGTTTTTTTTTTTTTTTTTTTTGGGTGTTTTCCCTTGTTGGCCGGGGAGGAGGGGTCATTTATGGAATGCATACCCAGAGTGGCCACCAGATTGGGGAGGTAAGTGGGCTTACATGGGTCTTTTTGTGTGAATGCCGCCGCCAATCTTCTTCTGCCTCCGCTGCCTTCTTCTCGATGATCTGCTTCTGAAGCTGGTTGGCAGAGAGTAGACAGCAAGGTGATCTCAGCCAACACTGCTCCCTTCCAGATCGAGCCAGCTCTCTATTCCGATTACTTTCTGGCGCTTATTTTTTATTTTTATTTTATTATTAATATTATTTTTTACTTGGCCGACGATTCAACTGATGTTTTTGGTGTTAGGGGTTGGGAATCTATAATTTTTTTTGTGATTGGTTGTGTTTGACGGGCGCTTTGTGATGGTTTTTGGAAGCGTGATCGGCGGTTTGGGGACAAACGGTGGTGGTTTGTGGTGGTTGGCCAATGGTTGGTGTGACGATGGTAGTGGAGTTTGTATCTTAAGGTTCCGATTGGGGATTCCGGTGGTGGTTATGTTATTGTGGCTGGTTGACTCGGTAGAGGTCACATTTGTGACTTGGCGGAAGCGAGTTGCGAGTCGCCGAGACAAGCTGTGATTCGTCGGAGTTGGATTGTGGCTCGCCAGTTACTGATGTGTGACGGTTGGGTGACGGGTGATTTTGTGACCAACAATTGGTCACAGTCTAAATACCTGATGTTTACAAAAAGGATCAATGTTCCTTAATTTTTAAAATAGTGTAAAAAACATTATTATTTGTCAAAGTTACTCCAACATTGAAATGTTTTTCTTTGGGCCCTTTAGCCTGCTCATTACTTGCCATGCATCATGTTTTCCCTGGTTGCCAGTCTTGACTAGTTCAGTTTGTCAGTTTTAGGTATGCCTCTCCCCACTCTTATACCTTACTGCCATAACATGACTCTTGATGTTTATCTTGCCAGGTATATTCACAAATACTTCGTACGCTGGATGTCATTTACATGGTTTATCCTAATTTGTTGCTGTCTCCAGCCTACCAGATTTACTCCCAAATTTTGCTGATGAAAAGAAATTATATTTCTAATTCGATGTGTATCCAGCAAATTTCTCAGGGAGTTGACTGATAAATTAAAATTATCTTTTATTCAAAATAAAAAGGAAAACAGTATAAATTTTAAAAATAGTTAATGAACAAAGAATGGTTACATATATCATCAGAAAATAAGTTCATTAATGTTGAGAAAGTTTGCAATATCAAAACTTTCTAATATTATACTGAGTTACATTTCTAATGATTGTCCATGGTAACATCTTTTTTTTTTTTTTTTTAAATTCAAAATGAAGCTTTAATGCGAGTATCGTCAGAGATATCTTTTTCAATCCATTCCACCTTGCTTTTTGTTCACCTTGTTGCAGAAAACCCCTCGGCTGGGAGAACCAAAGCCAATTTTAAAACTGACTGCAAATCAACAATGTATTTCTGAACTCAATTCCTACATACTGAGAGATCCACTATAACTGATGCCGAATGTGACTAACGGAAAACAAGATATTTGTCTTTGTGGGGGCGCCGGGGGGTGGTTTAGAAAGGGAAGAATAATAAGAATTCAGGGGGAAGAAATATGATGCATATATATATATATATCGGTCTAGTTTATATTGTTATGCAGGGGTGTATTATTCTTTACTTGGCTAGCCTTATGAAATTGAACTATTCTTTTTGTTGATTCAACAGATTCTGATCTCCATAGCATCTCAGAAACCTGCACGTCCATATGTTACCTTAACCTTAGAGGGTGTATTTCAGTGACGGACAGTGGTATATCACTAATAATTCTGAAATGTAAAAGGCTACATTCTATTTTGGTGTGCGATACTGCTTTCGGAAATAAATCAGGCCTTGCACTTTGTCGCAGTGCATCTAACGCAGAATCACAAAGCAAAAGTGACTCTTACACGACAGCTTCGAAGTGTCAAATATTGTATATTGGTGGCTGCTATGGTGAGTAACATTTTCTTTCACCACTCGTGCTATTTTATGTCATTATTCAATAAAAGTAAAGAGAAATTATCCTCCTCTCAACTCTCGCTCTTTGCTTGTTGCTGCTGTTACACAAGTAGCAAATTTGTGGTTTTTATATCAGGTTCACTTGAGTTTGTTTAAAAGACTATTTCCTCTATTTAAGGATAATCTCAATGATGTGTGTGTGTTTCTTTCCAGTGCATTTTACTAGGAGTATTTGCACTGGAGAGATCAAGCGTATCTAGTTTTTGAAAATCCTAATGGTGATTTGAGCTAATTTTTTTCACATCAACTAAAAGGAAGTCTGACTTTCTTTTCTTTTTCCTCTCTTCCATGAAGACTGAAGTCTGCAATTGTTTCTTATGGGAGACATTGATTGTAGACATATATCAAATATTTTTACCTTTATCTTGTGAAGAGTTATGCTACGCTTACAAAATTTCTTACATAATCACACTTGATAGCATTCTGTTTTCCCACGTCACATCACTTAAAATCAAATCACAATCCAATAGTGGTGCTGGATTGTGTAAAACATCTATTTACACAATTTATATACAAGCAGGATTTTCCTCTTGTGAATGTCATCTATACAGTTCCTTCTCAAAGCTATTTAAATTTGCCTCTTTGGCAGGGATCAGTGAAGCAAATTTGTCGGAGCTTCTATCTGGGGCAAATAATTTGAAGAGTCTTTGTCTGCGGGATATTGAACTTGTTGATAATGCTCTTTATTGTTTTTCGGGATCCTCCTTGGAGACGCTAGATCGGAAGAGCGTCGTGTAGGTAGCAGAGGCAATCTTTACATAATTTGTCTTTTTTTTTTTGTTCTGTAGAAACCATTCGTATAAAATCATACTTCGTACCTTGAAACAAGAACAAGTTACCTTACTTTAAATCTTTTATGAGTGAATAATTGGAAACTTGAACTGACGCGCATTGGGTTTGGCCTTTGGTGTTTCATAACCTGCTTTCACATGTCAAAGAGAATATGGAACTCATTAAAGCTTTAGGGGACCAGGCTAACCAAAAGGCCAGAAACATGGGCAGCCTAGGTCCTTTTTCCTACTTCTCTCTCTCTCTCTTTTTTCTTTTTTCTTTTTTTTTTTTTTTTGGTTTTTTTTTTTTTT